>JABXWE010034679.1:0-31171 GCA_014611495.1 Limonius californicus
GCGACAAGTGGTCTTATGAAACGTGTTCTTTATACTATTTTTCTATTGAGGAAGTTTAAGAGTATTTTAATAGTATATTAAAGAACTAGTTTCATAAGGCCTTTTCTTAACGCACGAGTCCAAGTTTGAAAAACGAGACGCGAAGCGTCGAGTTATTCAACGGACGAGTGCGACAAGTGGTCTTATGAAACGTGTTCTTTGTATAGTATTTTTTCTATTGAGGAAGTTTAAGAGTATTTTAAATAAATTTATGTAGAAAATTTTACGTCAAATCTCTTTTAATTCTTTTAAAAGTATACATAGGCTATGTATACTAAAAAGAAAAATTCCCTGTATATCTGTTCAATGTACTATCCAGGAAATATGAAACATAATTTACAAAATAAAACTTATAATATCATGTTTATGATCTGCTGTATAATCATTAGTTATGGTGTATTGGTTCAATTTTTTAATATATTACGTTCATTAGCCGCTTGGAATTAAACATATAGTTAGCCTTGCACATTGTGACGTTCAACAATGTGTAATACATGTTGCTAGGTAAAAGTTTGCTAGGAGCTGAATGTATTCGGTACCACATTAGAAATAGTAAAAATATTTCAATTTTGCTCGTTGTATTCGACGGTCATTGTATGCGACAATTAACAAAGTGGACAGTGCGGATTTGAACACTACTCCGGAAGCGCTCCTTATAACCGAGATTTTGTAGTCGCGCAGCTCTTTGAGTGAGCCGTACTGTACCTATCAACAAGTACATAGATACAACTTATTTAACATGTCTAAGCACCTTTTATGTAATATGTCGTCCATAATTAATTGTTAGTAGGCTTTAAATTTTAAATCCCGAAGATTACTTCTAAAATTATATAGAACTGTATATTTTGTCAAGATATATGATATATAGATATATGTCAAGAAAAATATTACAACTTTAAGAATAATCTAAAATAGAATAGTAAAATTCCAAAAATTTGCCACTAATTTGCATTACCTACAGTTGGTTAATAGTAAACGTTTTTAATTTTCTCGTTATATCCCTAACAGGTGATCGATGTAACCGGAAAATACAATACAGTAAAAAATGCAAATCCAAACGTTTCATTTGGCGGGGAAGACTAAATAGGCCTAGGAATTCAGAATTTAGTGCAGCCTTTCTCATACTCTTCTTTGAGTTTGTTTCTTTGTCTCTTAAAAAACCTAGCGATCTTCTCTCATATATCTGTGTTGCGCGCTTTAAAGTACCGCAGACATAGAAGACTTCTAACACAGTGAATATTTACTAGACAGAATACCTCGCTGGTTTACCAATGCTTTGCGAAGGATAACGGCCATTAAAAATCCGATGTTTAGGTACTGGGTTTTGAAACCCAGACCTTCAGCGTGGAAGTCTAACGCGCTGACCTTGCCCACGACGGCCACACTGCTCCGAACAACTATGGGAGCAGTGTGGCAAGTACTGGTCAAACAGTATTCAAAATCAACGATCCGCGGGGTTACCACTTGGATGGGTGACCAAAGTCTACGCTAACGCGCTGCTGCCCTGGTACCTCGGAGAGCACATAAAGCCGTCCGTCCCCCTGGGCTAGTGCGCCACGACACTAATTACCTTAAACGGTTAAAGTGACAGGAGGGTGCGGAACTACCTTCGGTCCTTCCCATAATTCGTTTATTACCCTAACAACTAAAATTAGTGATACAGTGTTGGTATTGTTTTCATTTTCAAAAATTAAATAAATCTACATACTTAGATTGTGTATAGGATGTTCTGTGAGATTAATAATATTCACTGAGTTTAGTCCAAATAGACACATAAACATAAATTGATTTTATCATACGTTCTGGCCAAGATTCGATCATTGTTTCACTCTATTACAGTCTTGGGCATACAGAAAGGCCGCATATAAATGCAACTAGGTACGATGTTGATAGAAAATGCATAGTCTAGTAAATCTTAAAACATTTTAAGCACTCGTTATATCCGGGATCTCGTTGTTCTCGAGCTCGTCTTAAATGGTTTCCACGATAATTTGTTTAAAGGTTATGTAATGGTCTATCAAAATATACTCTATTCCAGATTATATTTCAGTGATAGGGTATGTAAACTGACAAACTCGTCCTTAAGTCTAACGAGAAACCATTAAAAGTAGCACTTCGAAACATAACCGAATTTTGATATTAAAATAAAAGGATTATGTCATTATGTTTACGAGACTATTTCATATAATAAAAAATGGTTTTTGCATGTTGAAATTATTCCTACTAATCGTTATATTTATATTATAAACCTTGCTACTCAATAATTATTACTTCCAACATTCATTCACCTTATTAACGAATATGTCTGGAACAATATCAGTAACACGTTTCCGACGACCTCCATTTTACGGTTAATTGAGGTTAGCAAAATTTAATATACAAATGTGCCAAATAAATTTGTGCCCCAGATCAGAAAATAATCATTTGTTAATCTTCCGTCCACCCACCACGACAAGATAATCGAATTTTTAGGAGGAAAAGACAACTAGCGGCTCGTATTTCTGCACACTATAAATTATATCAGCAGATGATTCAGACTTTAAAAGATCGGCCGTAAATGACCTAAGGGTGTGGTTGGCCAACTCATTATCGGTTCGGGTCGGAGGTCAGTCAGGGTTGTCATCACTCTAACACCTAACACCTGGGCTCTTTGGAAATTTACACCTTCTGGCTTTGTACTCCTAACTCGTTCGTAATCACCGTAAACGGGAAGGAAATGATTTACAAATTAAAGGCAGGCAGATCAAAGAAACCTTGTGGTTGCCTGCATGCGTGAATTTTTAACATAAATCACTATGTATGTACTATAAAGATAATTAACCAAAAATGATAATAATACTTACTACTTTTGTTGTGAAAATACAAGCACAACACTATTTTAGTTTAAATTACTATTACAGTTGAATTGTAATAATACATTATTAACTTAAGTTGAACCCGTATGCTACTCTTCACGGTTCGTTATGATTTTCTTTATAGCACCAAATACATTAAATGGAGGTGTAATATCTTGCTGTGTTATATGAACCTTGATTTAGATAATCTACTAAAAATTAACTTATTTAGATAACTTGAAGCTATTTTATGCTTTAAACCTGAAATATAAATTGTTAAAACCAAGTCATGCGCAATTAGTGTTTGTCATCTCCGTTGATTTTGTTTGGGTTGATCTGGTGTCTAGCCTATGAATTCTCTGTTTCTTTTGCTTGTTCGTAGTCGTAATAATTGTATGAAAGTGTTAGAGGTATTTATCAAACTTGACTGGGAGTTTTACTCCTGGAAAACAATAAAATATGAAATTTGTGTATTATGTTAGACAACTATCAACTAACATGTAATTTTGGAGGATAATGGACCTTTCCATTATGTTTTTTTTTTAGTAATATTTAGATATAGGTGTGACGAACATTTTAATATGATTTTAATAATCATTAATTGTAATATTATTATTTTATGATTTATGTTTAAAATAAATATGAAGTTTGTTATAAAAAAATAATTGGCCGTGTGAGGTGTCAAAACTTTGCTTTTTGAATAAGGAATATAGCTATAAGTTTTGATGTAAATGATATTTTCAAAAAATTATTTAACTATTTAAGATTTTGTAATGTGTCTTAATTTGATTCTGTTGTATTATGATGTTGCCATGGTTACTTGTTAAGAAAAAGGGGAAAAACCAACAAAGACTTGGCCATGAAAAACTCAACGCGAACAGACGCTGGTCTGGAGAGTCAATTAAAATTGTAGTTTTGTGTGTTTATTATATCCTGTTTGAATAAAACTATGTTATTAAGTGTTTTTTGTTACTTATCTGTGTGAAAATTAGATAACAATCCGTAAATTAAACGAAAATCAAGAATTTGGGGCGGAGTATAAAAGCAACGTCAATAGAATTCAGCTTCTTTTGTTTTGTTTGTATCTGCGTTTGACGTTTAAAAGTCAACAAACTTCAAGGTTAGGAATCATCTACAAGTGGACAAAAGTTTTATGCCAGTTAATTATTTGGGCAATATTCTCAACATATTTTGGAAATGCAACTGGAATAGCAATCGAATTTAATTTAAAATAAAGTGAAACAAATAAGCAACATCGAATCAACATCAATTTGAAAAGTGAAGCAAGTTTTGGGTTAACAATTTAAAAAAATATAAAGGTGCAACGTATTTATGAATTTATTGGTATATTTTAACGTCTGAAGTAATAAGCAGTAAATAATGTTTGGGTTAATTAACTTGTGAAACGATTTTACGAATATAAGAATACTCAGTCCAAAGTTTTCCTGTGAGTGTCTTAGGAAAAAGCAACGAGTGATGAATTTTCGTTTTGAAGTTCAACATCAGCAGGGCACATCCTAATTTCATGCAGTGAATTTCACCAACTTCTATGTAAAAAGGTGGATCCGTTTGAATGTGGTTTGTTAAATTAGACCTTACTATTTATTTCATGTAATTTTGTCACTTAGTTGTTGAAGTTGTTTAACGTTTTATAAGAAGAAGTTAGATAATTCGGTAATATTTAATTCATTTCTTTGTTGCATCCATATCTTATATGTTCATGTTTACTACCTTGTTTTCTTCGCTTTTCGTCCCTCAATCAAACATCATAATAATATGTATTTAATAAAAAGTAGTTATGTGTTAATGGAAGCCTGTGGAGAGAGATGTTTCATTCCTTTTTAAAGAACACCTTGTTTAGCAGTAATTTTTGCTTGTTACAGTGCAAGGATTTTGAATTTAAACTGCGCATCCTCTAAATACGTATATTTACTAAAGGGTCTACTATACTATACATAGTTCACTATACATATATGGTCAACTATATATGGTCTGTTATATTTATGGTACTATATATTATGGTCCACTATATTATATGGTAAACTATATATGGGCCACTATATATGGTCCACACTACTACGCGGTTGAGGAGCCTGGATAAATTAGATAGGACACGGAACAACGAGTGCAGGCATTCGAAATGGGGCTATGTCGTAGAATGTAGCGAATCTCGTAGACCGCTTGAATGACCGATGAAGAAGTAGGTCCTCTATCTCTGTCGTACTAAAACGTGCAACACAGGTATAGAAGTCCCGTAAGAGATTGGCTATAGCCAATTTAAACAATATTCTTAGTAATTTTATTCTGCAACAAAAACTGTCCATATCGTTGCTTGCATCCACAATGCAATATTGGCCAATTGCCTCTCGAGGGATGTAGAGAAATCCTTTTCCTGCTTTTAAAAATGTACTAAGGAATATGCCCTAATCTTCTTCAGTAGAAAATGAATTGCTTGCTGGTTTGGATATACATAATTAAATTATAGTAGAGATTAGTTGCTATTATATTGTACTGTCAGTTATTACGTTTTGTGTATTAACTCACAGCTGATACAGTATGATCAATAACATTTTCGATAGGGATTGGCTGTAGAAAACAAAAAATATAAACAATAGCTTATAACATTTTCGACAGTTATTTAGCAGTTATTAAGGTATAGTGGCGTTCGCACAATTATTTTTACTTTGAAATACACAATAGTTACTTTTAAACACCTAACTTGACTTCGTCGCTTATACGATCACCCTATAAATTCCTTAAAATCGTCCGTTTGAATTGCTTGACAAACCTAGATGGATTATATACAAATTATGTTACGATGTTTAACAAATAAGCTGCACAGTATCTTAAGAGAATCTAGCTATCACTACATTGAAGTTTTTAGTTCATATCTAAAACCTTAAAGCATCCAGGGCTTAACGCAGATTGTAGAGCTTTATTTACTAAACATCTTCAAAACATTTGTAAAGAACCCATCAAAGTTTATCGAGCAATTTAAACACAGGTAAGAAAATCATTTAAAATCTTACAGGTTCGTAATCTCAGCATTATTCAATCAGAGGCAAACAAATATTTTGTATTCTAAAGTAGTGCATAACTGTATCAAATGAACTATATTTTGAAAACTACTATGTAATCATTGCAGTAAATATTATAACTATATGATTTAAGTACAAATACACAGCTAATCTTTATCGACATTTTTGTTAACCATGATATATAATTGATTATTAACTATGTAACATATATTTTTACTTATTCATAGATGAACAAACTATTTATTATCTACTGTTTTACTACCTGCATTATAAAAAATATGCAATTTCGTATCTGTGGTTTTACTTGTATTTATTTTTAAGCGAGTATTAAATATATATTTAGGTAATTCTGGAGTTTCGTATAAATCACATACTTTCCTCGAAAATGTTGAGAGAATGTTTGTACAATTGTTTTTTGACAGTTGCTATTCAATTTTCTGATTTTAATTTTCAGAAGGACATCAACATTTTGAATCATTTAACTGCTTTTCAATTCAAGGAAGTAGCTGCCCTTGTATGAAGTAGGTGACTTGACCTTGTATTCTCCTTTATTTGTTGTAGAAAGTGGCTACTTTGCAGAAATTAATTGAGAATCCAGTTCACAATGCAACAAAACTTACAGATATGGAAGAATAAACACTCCCACTTCTAATTTTTAGTGTCTTAAGATATGTCACCACATGGGCCATTATGATACCGTTGTTGTCAGGGTACTGCGGTCCCCCACAACAGAGTCGTGGTCTCCATGGCGACACTTCGCACCGGGGGGTTTGACAATCGATACTCCCCCATGTCCCCATCAACTATCAAACGCACCACGCATTTCCTAAAAGTATTCCTTATATGGAATTGCACAAGCAGGATATGCAGCCTCTAGAATGTGTTACACAGAAAGGCTGTCTAGTCGCATATTGCACTTCCATATTGATTTAAGATTTCTTCCCTTCGCAGTCATACGTAACGTTTTTTTCTGGATAAAGCTGCTTGCTTGACCTTGAAAAAACATAACTTTTAAAGTAAATACTTAAAAAGCGTCTACAGTGGTCATTAAATTATGTCAGATAGTTTTAAGAATTCCTCTTTAAGAAAATGTAAGAAAACGTTTGTAACGGTTAATGGAACGTAAAATTAAACTTAGCCTGGGGATATTAATAAATTAATTTATATCCGATCTACAGATCAACTCGGATATAACGAGACAATTGGAACTGTAAATATTTACACGTTATACCCGGTAAATGTGCGTTAAATGTACTATCTGGAAAACTTATAATTATTTTTTTACAGCATTAATAATTGAAACAGTATGTTTATTATCACCATAAATACGTTTTCCCACTCAAGCAGGATGTAGAACATCTTGAAATGTCATTATCTACTACAAAACAATGATATAATAAAGCAAATACATATATACTCGCAGATAAAGGAGTACAGGGTGTCAATTTAAAAACGTACAATGCGTTATATTTCTGGAATCAAAAGAGATATTGTACTTTTCTAAACAACGTTTCTCAAACTTGAAGGGGGAATCATAATGACCTTCCTCATGCAACCCCTAAGGCTTTAGGTAGTACCCAAAAAAATTATCAAATGGCTACACCCACTTTGTGACATCTCACTGAGAAGATCTTAGAAAATGCTATTCAATGCCTTTTTTCTCAGGCTCGTTTTCCAAAAAATAAAAAATAAAACTTCAACTCTAAACCAATTACTGTAATTAAAATTTAAAAATATTAGATTAAATGTGCAAATAAGTTCCATTATTATATAAGCATTCTAGGCAATAGTAAAGTCTAACGGGGTCAAACCTGAAGATCTTGGGCGCCATTCTATTGGTCCTTTTCTACCAATCCGTTGTCCCGGATAATGTTGGTCTAGCCAGACCCATTTTAGGGTTTCATAGCGAAGAGGTGCCCCATCTTTTTGAAAATGAATGAGAGAAGACCACTAGAACCCCAAGATCTCCAGATTTGTCCCCATTAGACTTCTTTTTATGGAGTCACTTATGTTGTCTATAAAACTCAGCCTCAGTCCATAGCACAACCGCGACAACGAATATTTCAGGATTGCTGAGCTGTTCCGCGGTACCTAAACCTTCCAAACATTTATTCTAATGTTTTTATGTTTAATTGCATAGTTTTATTTTTTATTTTTTCCGAAACGAGGTGAAGAGAAAGATGGGTTGCTACTACTGTATAGCATTTTGTAAGAGCTTTTCAACAAGGTATAACAAAGTAGGGGATACCTGGGTACCTACAGTCTAAGGGGTTGAATGAGGAAGGTTACCTTATGAGTCCCCTTCCATGACGTAGAAGCGTTTTCTAGAAAAGTTCAATGTTTTACTTCCAGAAACATAACACATTGTACGATTATATATCGACACCCTATATGTTAATTATGGTGATTTATTTTCCTTTTCATAAGTTTTCGAGCTTTAAATTTTAAATCTTTGAGATTGCATTTAAAGGCATTTTATCAACAAATCTTCACTACAGGAACTAGATAAAAAAAACATTAGTTTCAATTGCAGAAAAATACATTTCTCTCACTTCATGGTAGAAAAGTTCAATAACGCTTTTACTTCCAGAAACACAACACATTGTACCTTTAAAATTGACACCCTGTATACCATAATTATAATCCTTAAGAGTAATTAAATAACGTGCCTCTTTCCCACGATTGATCACTATGGGAGAGTAGATCAACAGCCCCCCTTATGGGGGAGGCCCTTGCCCAACAATGGGATGTTGCGGGCTAATAAAGAAGAAGAAGAAGAAGAAGCACGTTTAAGTCTACATGATTAAATTTTTCAAAATAATACTACCTATACCTATCTATTAAAATCACAATTTTCAAATTTTCCTAAAAGGCCTAAAAGACGAACTTCATTAATAAATAAAAAATTATTTTCTAGATCTTTCGGGCCTTTACCGAGGTAAATATTGAACCGAATACCTTGAAGCCTTTTCAAAAAAATTGCCAACGTTATAATTTTAATGGCTATTTTAAAATTTATAGCTTAAGTCAATTGGATTAACTTTTTTTAAAGAAACGAGCTTTGAAGTTTTAATTTTCCAAAAACCCGCAGCGGCCTTACTTTTGTAACTAGAATTTCAGCAAAAAATCATCTTCTTCCCTGCATATGATCTCATTTCCAAAATTGCAGATTAGCTATTGGATAACTAAAATCATAACGACTACTTCCTACTATTTGTGGTTTTTTCATAACTCGAGATTTCAAATTTCATAGAGATCGAAGCAGCCATTTCGGAGATAGCCCCGGTCTAAAACGGATATTTCAATCGAAATCTGGGAAGACGATTTTTTCCAGAGTTCGATATTTTGGCTATGCTTATGGTATGCACAATAAAAAAGAATTCCAATATTACGATTGTTGCTGCTGATGACAGTAATAACCAGAAAATTGTGATCGAATACTGACATTACCGGATGATTCGGCGTTCTGAATTTCACATAAAAGAAAAAATGTTAATAATATTTACTAACAGGTAATTTCAGATTACCAAATTTGAAAAATCGTATTAATTATTATTTATTGTTAGTAAATAATAATTAATACTAATCTAATACTAATTATTAATAATAATATATATTATGAGATGTAGACAATCCAGTAACGAAGACTGCTACGAGCATTGCTATTGCAAATCTACAGTGTGATCACAAAAATCTTAATTGCGGAAGCAGAACTCGCATGTCTTTGATTAGTCAAAGTGGCGATTAGGTGAACTAATCAAGACACACAATTTTTATTACGTATATACATTATTATATAGTCACTATATTACAGTGTATATAAAATATTATTAAAATTTGTATTTTGTGAAAACCTGATCAGTATATTTGCTTTAAATCTGAATTAAATAATTGTATCAAACTGTAATAATTACAGCTTCCGAACAGCACGTTGTTTACATACATAAAATTATTTAATGCTAAAAGTGTAGCTGCTTATAGTTTGCATTAATATGTGCAGATAGACTGTTATGGAAATCTCAGTCAAAGGTCGTATATTTTTTGATGCCATAAAAAAGCAATTATATTTAAACCGAAAACAAAT
This sequence comes from Limonius californicus, assembly GCA_014611495.1. NCBI lineage: Eukaryota > Metazoa > Arthropoda > Insecta > Coleoptera > Elateridae > Limonius > Limonius californicus. The sequence continues at coordinate 9,996 of JABXWE010034679.1, forward strand.
AACATACTTTATACGATAGTTGACAAGCAGCCATTTTACTTTATATTTAATAAATAGAAGTAGAAACTCGTTTGTCTCGTGTTCATTAAAGTCCAGGGGGTCGTTGTCTCCGCCGCCTCCCGAATCCTACGCACATGATCGTTGATACAGCCAACCTGAAAACAAATCTACACTTATAATAGACTACATTGTTCCAATATAACAGCCATTTTAAATTCACAAGACCGACTATTAGTGTTATTGATGATCTGACCACGATATTGATTGATGAACAGTGCTGACGTCATTAATGTATCCAGGAACGGAACCCCTAAGTAATATCCAACCACTATTGTATTTTGTACAACACATATTTTACATCGTGATCCACTCAAACGCGCGGGCTGTTCGATTGTGTAATTCAATCGTATTACGGGGTCACCTATTTATGGAATCGAAATATTATTCATTATTATATAGATCAAGATATCCGTAAATGGTGCTGATCACATTGCGATTCGATATTGACAACTGTTGATTCATGCAGCAGTTTACGTGGTGAAAAGATCCGGATAAGATCACTATTTTGCTTTTGAAGAAGTCTCAGTGAGTATCAATACCTGCCTGCACTTCGTTCCTGTGCAATAATTACTCTTTACCTTCCAACTCATTACGGATGTTTCGTTACAAATAATGATGAGCTTATCAGGTCCTATTATTAATACGTTGATAAACTAAACTAAATTGTCTGTCAAAAAAGTAGATGAGTCATTGCCACGGAAAATTGCTATTAACTTCGGACAACGCGGTTCCCCATGTTCGAAGATCTCGCTCTTAATTGTTATGTAACTCTAACCAATTTTGTGAAGAAAAATTTGGGTGTATAGATTGTTGTATATACAGTGTGACAAGACTAATTAATTTCAGTGGTAACAACATACACAATTTTTTGTCTAGGTTCGGTAACTTAATTTTTCCAACAGTTCGTATTGTTTGGCTTCTTATCTACATGAACACCATTCTTGCCCACGCACACTGGTTGAGAATTTACCCCACTGGAAGTATCGAAAACAATTTTTAAAAATATCTTTTAGCGCGCATGGTTTCCAAATCAGTTAGTATGCGCGTTCGCGAACAATGCTTACTCGGTTCAGCTTTTATTTCTTACTCATTTAGATTTAAATAATATTTGCAGATGAATAAAAAATATATCTACACCATCATTGTATTCAGCTGACGCGATGGCATGGGATAGGAATGCCGCCTAATGCGTCCTTCCAAGAAAATTCGCGTACCTGACACCATAATCCCCGCGTTACTAGTCTGCATAACACATTGTTTCCGCATTGAGAATATGCTGCACTAAATTATAATACGAAATAATGCAAAAATATTAACAACAGCAACACTAGATTAGATTAATTGTTTACATAATTGCATATGTTTAATCATCCTGGTTATATTAATAAATGTTTTTAAAGTGGGTAATAGACGCTGCAAGTTTGTTTACTGTTTACATTTCCTTATAAGAAGTGAAATCCCTATATTTTAACCCCTTCATGCCATCTCCTCAGGCGAAGCGAATAGTATATTTCCTATCTGTGTATTCCCATCATAGTTCTCGCCATGTTTGCTTGAATAAATATCTTGTATATTGGTATGTTTAAATTGCTTTTTAATGGATGAAGCATTCTAGGGAATAAAATAGCCATCAAAGTGGTTTAACACAATATTCCTGAACATTACTACAAAGGAGGAACTACAATAGTGCAAATACTGTACCAGAAATTAATAAGGCAGAGATAAAACATAAACATGACGTATAAGTAAGAATGAGAGGCGGTAGGGGACTAGGCCAGCGCGTTGTACTTTTACGCTGAAGGTTTAGGGTTCAATTCCTAGTACTGGAACGGCGCATTTTTAGCGGTCGTGCTCCCTCTCAAGGCAATGGCAAACCAGCGACATATTCTGCCTAGTAAATCTTCTGTGGAATTGAAGTGTTTACACTTTCCGTGGTTCAGAGCCCACGTTAAGCTGTAGGTCCTCTATGTTTGTGCTACTTTAAAACGCATAGGCCTAGGAGAGAAGATTGCTACGTCTAATAAGAGACAAAACACTCAAAAAAGGAGGTAAGTATTATTGATAGAAAATCACGTTAATATTTTCGACTTATCCTTACTAAAAAGGAAATACACAACTGAATTAGTATACGTAAAAATCGGATTTATGCATTGGATTATTTAGAGCAAGTTTTCTGATTATACCCCAGTATCTGCTCAAATGTGTAATCAATATCATTTTTCATTTCTAGATTAAAATCTCGTTACAGTACTGGTTTTGCGACGGAGGTTGTTTTGATGATGATCGATCTAAGACAGGTGGGTGTCACCATTTTAAATTTTTTGTTGGGTTACCTAGAGCCTAAGAGAATTGAGAAGTCATGATGATTCCTCCTGCAAGTTATAGAAACCGTTTCTATAAATTGTTAATACTTTTTTTACGGTTACAGATTAACATTTTCAAATTTACACCCTGTATATTGCAAAGCGCTTATCGTTCGTCGAATCGAAAACTATACTAAATGCACATAAACTGCGGTTTATTTGGTAACTGCGTTCTTGTAGTGCAAAATTTGGGATACGGAATAAATGAGACAGGTGGAACGCATACAAAATTACTGTGAAAGATGTACTGACGCAAACTTGTGACGTCAAAGTCTTTTTAACACAACTTTCATAAGTTGATTTTCTTGTGTCATTTGTTACAGATCGTTGCGAGAGATATGTGTGTAACAATGCAATAAACTGAGATCTTCTTGAAGTGGTAAGTAAGACAACTGTTAGTATTTCTTATAGCACAATAATTAATTGCTAGCACAAAAACAAAGCCAAATGCAAGAGTAATATATTCAGAAATCATACACTACAAATTTTTAAAGTTACTGATAGGTTACGTTGCAAACATAAATAAAATCACACGCAGTACCGCCAACAGAATAAGGACAGTAGAGCTGGAATACCGAAAACAAAGGATAATTTAACAAAACTTCGAGAGTTTAAACGACCCTATCAAGATTATTTGCCATAAAATAGTCATTATTTTCTCTGCGATCTAAAATCAAGAAAAACTTTCGTTATAAGTAGCAATTATTACAAAATAAGTGTGATATATGAAAATATTACCTAATTATTTGTATATTTATACCGGGTGATCTGCTAATAGCACTACGTTGTTAAAGTAACTTTACTGCGCTAGATATTGGAATCGTAAATTGTTATCACTTTCGCGAAAATCGACCCAGACGTATATGACTACATAGAAAAAAACATCCTTTATAGTAAGTCATAACTTCGGTTTATGTTACCAATTTTTTCTTAGTGTTGTTTCCGTCCACCATAACCTTGCTTGCATGCAAATTTTTTATTAATTTTTAATGCGTGGGTGGTACCGGACTTCTCTTTCTTAAGTTAAGTTATAAATCTGCAGGTTGGTTGGCAGCAGCTAACTCTCTATTCTAACCTTATCAATGTCTGACGTCAAAAGATAACCTGATATCAGTCAGCGGAATGCAGCAACATAATTAAACATTTCGCAGCCAGTTTAATGTAAAAATAAAAAATATTTTTTGAAATAGAAGGCGCTGCTAAGAAGAATGACAATTTAAACACTAAAAGAATGAAGATCAAGTGGAATCTAGATTGAAATTCTGGTTAGCTAATGTCTGTGACCATGATGAACGTGTAGATGGCACGTTGATGTGCCAGAATGTGGAACAACTTACACAAAAACGAAACGGGAAAAGAACAATTTATTGCAACGGAAGGATGATTTCACCGATTATTATTATCAATCGGTTATTCTTATTAAAAATTCCTCGTCCCGTACACTGTATCTACAATTTGCATAATTTCAATTAATATTACCATAAGCATGTCTGAAAATACATTTGACAGCGCGTTAAGACAGTTATCTATTTTGATTTATGTACAGTGTGATTGTAAATGATTGAGGACAGTTTGAATTTACCGCCACAAATTATAGTTTATTTCACATGTTGGTTGTGGCTATATCAATATAGGGGCGGGGCTTTTTATAAATACATATTTCATGGTCGCCGTATTTATGATTTCTGCTGGGCATTTTGAACAATTGTTGTAAAATATTGTTAAATTAATTTGGAATATTTTCACTTATTGTTAAGACGAAATTCTAAGTTTATTGTGTATTAATTGTTTTAATTAAAAAGATAAAACTATTGATTAAAATCGTTATTAATAATTAATATATATCCCTATTTCAGACGCCACTGATGAGGAATAAACAGCTGACAGGATTACTGTATTTGCTACCAACATGACAATAATTTCTTGCTCTTATTCAAACTAGCCTCAATCATTTACAATCACACTGTACATTCAAAACAAGGACATACGCCTACTATACCTTCGATCCAACATTTCCATATATCGCATTTTCTTTATTTTTCAATCACTTGAAGATTTAACTAAGGGTTACTTAACAACCTGTGAAGGAGATTATATATAATTATTTAATTATCTCGTATATCTTTATTTTCTGACACACCCTCGTATATGAAGGCATTGTACAAGTATTCTTATAATTATTTTTGTTTCACATGATATATAGTTTAAATTAATAAATTCGGAAAATCCTTTAATATAATATTATTTATACAACATAAAGTAATTTCATAACTTGTTAACCATTTTATAACCTAAATTAAATATTAAAGCAATTATAACTAAATATTTCCTATAAAAAACCCATTCGCTTATAACAATTTTAAATACTCTAACACGATAAAGACTGCATAGGACAAAACCAATTCAGAAATAAAATAGCCTTCGGCTACAGTCTGCTCAAATCCACTTTGTCATGCGAAATATACCTACTTATTTAAAATTCAATAACCCGAAACGTATTTTTTAGCGTTCAACCCTGACATTCGAGTTAGACATATTGGTAGAATGAGTCAGTTGAACTGTGGGATTCACCTGCCGAAGATGGAGCCCATCCCAAAGCTATGTTTCACCTGGTCTAATACGTAAGATGTGGCTGACCAGATGAAGGAACAACATCTAGAAAGAACAGATTTTTAATTTATTTTTTGACGTCCTGAATAACTTCGGATCTTGAGAACAATACAAGTACAGTCAAGAATGTTTACAGATTCGATGAAATCTCGCTTCATCTTGGACAAAACCGTGCAGGCATTATCTAGTAATTTATATTGTATATGTAATTTTAGCTCTAATATTCATATTAGGTTAGTTATAATAGGTTTTTAGTTCTATAATCTTTGGATGTACGAGGTGTGTTCAATTGAAACCCATCTAATATTCATATTAGGTTAGTTAGGTTTCTAGTTCTATAATCTTGCGATGTGCGAAGTGTGTTCAATTGAAACCCATCTAATATTCATATTAGGTTAGTTAGGTTTCTAGTTCTATAATCTTTCGATGTACGAGGTGTGTTCAATTGAAACCCATCTTCGCATTATAAGAAATGTATTCAATAATTTAATTACAAATAATTACCGTCACAGTTAAGGCACCTATCCCATTGTTTTACTAACCGACGTATACCCTGCTCATAGAATTCTTGTGGCTACTGATTGAAGAAGTCTTCCACAGCTATCTGTACTTCTGCGTCACACTCAAAATGTCGACCTTCTAACGCCTTTTTCAACGGTCCAAAAATATGGAGAAAGCAAGGCGATATATCAGGGCTATAGAGTGAATACTCTAAAATCCTCATTCGTTGAAGATTTTCTTTTACCACATTAGCAACGTGAGGCCTAGCATTGTCGTGCAGCAAAATGACCCCATGCTTAAGTTTACCTGGACGTTTCCGTCTTATTGCTTGATGAAGCTTGTTCAAAGTTTCATTCTACAGATTTGCATTAACATTTACTCCAGGTCCCTAAACTCCATCAACAAGGGTCCTTCATGGTCGAAAAAAAATTTTACATGACCTTGCCTGCAGGAGGTGGTGCTTTAAACTTCTTCGGTAGTGGTGAACTTGTATGTTTCCACTGCATCGACGAAAACTTACTGGATGGCTCGTAGTAATGGCACCAAGTTTCATCACCAGCAACTATTGACAGAAGAACGTCATCACCATTTGGCCTACAGTCTGTGAGGTGTTGCATAGAAAAGCCCATTCGCAAACATTTTAATTCATTAGATAAGGGACGAGGAATCTATCGCGAACAAACTTTGCTGTAACCCAGATTACGAACAATACTACGGACAGATCCTACACTCGCACCAACAATTTCTGAAATTTCTTTAATTGAAATTCGACGGTTTTCTCTGATAATAAGGCCTTCCACACATGCCATATTATTTTCTGTTAATGCAGTACACCGTGCACCTGGTCGTGGCTCATCCATAGTCCCCTGTTTTCCATTCTTAACTTTTCGGCACCATTCCTTCACAAGTGGGTACGCAATACATGTATTTCCATACACTGCTTACATTCGCGTATGAATCTGCAATGGCTGCACACCCTTAGCGCATAAAAATGGTATTTTTATTTATTAAATTATTGCATTTGTTTTCAAGGCTAAGTTGAACAAAGATGGGTTTCAGTTGAACAAGCCTCGTAGTTAGTTTCAAAGCATGTCGTAACGTTATATGTGCTTCGGTTGCCGGTTGGTAGACCCGTATGTAACATTTGACAAGTAACTGTTCGACATTTTTTGTAGACGATAATTATTATTTCCAGTGATTTCATTGCTGTTTGTCGCTTGTCTATGCAGCTACAGAAAATAAAGGTCTTTTTTAGACTTAAAATTAATTGCAGTATTAAAACTTGCAAAACAATGTTTACTACTAGCACGAGCACGTTCTATAACTAAATAAATAGTAGGAGTAACAATTATGAAATTTTAGTCGTTGGTAATTAATTTCTTAGATTACGTCTAGAAACATTTTATAGAAGTTATTATTTGTTTTAAAGGAAACCACAGCTAACCTCCTCATAGGTCAATGGGGCACTTCTTTTTAATTCTTCTGGGCGGCGACTCATGTTGCAGGCTGGACGCCACAAGGTTTGGATGAGCTTGTAACCGCAGAAAATGGTTATTACATTTTTTGGTACATTCTTCTGGCACTGTTGGTATTTCAAAACCAGTATGCAGTGTTAGATTACTAATGTACCAAAGAACTTTTGCTATAAGTCTGAGTATCTTGGACTGACAGTGTTGAATAATGTTGACGGTGGATTTACAGTAACAGCCCCACAGTTCAATACCGTACGTCCAGATTGGCTTAATTACGCCTTGTAAAGAAGAATCTCATTTTCCAGAGACAGACATGATTTCATGCCCAACCACCAGTACATTTGTTTAATTCGTTAGTCAATTTCCTTCCCTTTTCAATATGTGTTGACTCCATGTGTATTTCTTATCCAGATGGAGACCTAGCTAGCGGGCTTCACTTACTTAGGTACTAGCTATGTTACTCAGATACGCTGGGTATTCCATAAAGTTGATACGATTGCTTTTAGCAATTTCGCTTTTTGCAGGTTGTGAGAAGCTATCTGAGGGTTGGTATGGTTAGAGAGGATAACTATTTTATCTGCGTACGTTCCTACAGGCGTAAGTAGGTCCGCAGTATACACAGTTTACAGTATCGGGCCAAGGACACTTCCTTGAGGAACACCAGAGTTAATTGGATAAAGCCCGGGATATTGTTGGACCTATTTTATTTGGAAGTGGCGATTGCTCAAGTACGATTTAAAAAGTAGGTAATATTCATACGGAAGAGTTCACTTAATCTAATATAAGAGGCCATCGTGCCAAACTTTGTTAAACGCCTGTCGAATATCTATAAACACTGCAGGACAGTAAGATTTAGAGTCAATAACCGTATTGATTATAGTTACAACACGATTATACTGTTGGATGATCGAATGTTGCCTTCTGAAATCGAACTGGTAGTCCGGGATGCAGTTTGCCAATGCGTCAGTTTCGTATAATCGCTTAGGTACAAGCTTTTCTAGTAGTTTAGAAATTTGAGGCAATAAACTTATTGGTCGGTAGGATCCAACATCTTCGGAAGGTTTGCCTGGGTGAAAAAGTGTAGCTACATGGAAATTAAAATACACTATTTACGTTATTCTTTGCTGATACCAGGTCGTGGTGGCAGTAAACGAAATAGATGCGAATTATATGATAAGGAAACTTGTTGAAGAGTATTTAAATTGGAGCCTCACGATTAACATGAAGAAAACCTAACACGTCGTTGTGAGGAAGAAAGGGCAGGAGCTAAACATTGAATTAGATATAATAAAGAAAAGTGATAGATTCTAATAGTAAGCCATCAGCTATAGATATGTACAAGAATAGAAACACATAAAATTATAAACGAAGATTAAGAAAGCTCTGTCTCTCTACAAAATAGGACATTAATTCTTCTTCTTCCTGAGGTTAGAAACTCAAAAATTTCAGCTTCTAGAAGTGAATTCAATTAAATTCATCAGTTATCACTGTTTGAAAGTCCACCCCTAGCTTTACTTCTATGGTTTGTAAATATTTCTGCACATACTTTTCACAATCTTAAAAATGTTATAATAAATAATACGCATAGTATCTTATTTTACAAAATTTCGTAGTATACTTGGAAGATGTTCCACTGCAATAACTTTAAGAAAATTTAAAGGAACCTACTTCAGTATCTTTTGTTAAACACCCATTATGTATACAGCGAATTTTTCTTTTTAGTATACATTGCCTACGTATACTTTAAAAAAACGCATCAATTACGCCTATTATGTAGGCAAACAACTATACAGACAACTAAAGCATGCTGTGGCCAAAACAATCAAATTAATTCAAGGATAAAAAATAAAATTAGACTTTATTTAGTGTCTTCTTGCGTTTTTTATACAACCATGTACAGTAAAGACGAAAAGGTGGAAATTCTAATGTGGTATCAGAATGGTAACAGCTTAAGAACTGTGAGAGACTTATGTTCACTAAAATATCCAGAAAGACCTATTCGTTGTATTCGAACCATACAAACAATTGTTAGAAAATTTAAATCGGAGGGATGCGTAATAAATTCCCATAAAATAAGAACTAGAACTAATCACGTTTTAACAGAAGAAATGAAATTAAATATTTTATGCTGCGCTGAAGAAAACCCCATAGTATCACTACGAGAAATAGGTTCACATCACATAATGTTTCTAAAACCTCGGTATTTATGAAAATAAAAGAATTTAAATATAAATCGTACAAATGTTCTAATCACCAATAACTATTCGATGAAAACAAAGATAAAAGTACAATCTTTTGTGAAACATTCTTTAATTTGCTGAATGAACATGAATACATTTTAAATAAGATAGTTTTTAATGATGAAGCAACTTTCACAATAAATGGAGAAGTCAATTCACAAAATTTTAGGTGTCTATTATAATTCCTCATCTATCTACTAGTCATTAGCCTGCTAATCTTATTCCTTAGATATTGGTCCCGCACTAACCGCCATTTACAAAACTTAACTCAGTCAATACACTGGGAAAGTTAACGCATGGCTAGAAATAGTTGAAAATAAGCTTATCGGTCCATATTGTATGGATGGAAATCTCAATAGGAACTCTCTCTTAAGGAACGACATTATTCCAGAAATAGAAAACTTAGACATCGCTGACCCGTGGTTTCAGATGGATAGAGCCCCTCCGCATTCCGCGAATGCTTAAAGAAATTTTCTAAACGTCAGGTTTCCAGGACGTTAGATAGGAAGATTCGGTCTCGTACCGTAGCCTCGGCGTTCTGCAGATTTGTCGCCCAATGACTTCTTTGCTTGGGGATACCTGAAATCAAAAATTTATACAAATATTCCAATACAAAGTATTGATGAATTAAAAGATAGAATACGTACCGAATGCAATAGCTTGAATCCTGACTTTCTTGCGAATGCTGTGCGTGCTTTTCAACACAGTTTAGGTTATTGTTTAGAAGTAGAAGGTGGCCATTTCGAATACTTGTTGTAACTGTTGTTTTTATTTAAATTTTCGTTTTCTGTTATTCATATTTAATGTTTTACAATAATAATCGTCGTTGTTGTTCCACTCATTTTGATTTACCTATTTAATATAAACACTGCATAAACTTCATACTAAAATAATTCACAACTACAGTGACGTTTGCTTCTGTTTTTTAGTCGTCTCTATAGTTAGTTGCCTACATAATAGACGTAATTGATGCGTTCTTTTTAAAAGTATACATAGGCAATGTATACTAAAAAGAAAAATTCCCTGCATAAACAAGGGAATTGCTTCAACGAAAACCAACTGACTTTAAACAATTTTCTATATTAATTCTACTTAAAAATCAACATAATAAGTTGTTACATCGTCCTTAATGGAACATATAAAATACCATATTTTATGGCTTTGCTTAAATCCGAACTTTTTATGAGTTCAGCATTATCATTCCTTCTTGAACCTTTCGAACTTACATTAAAATGCTTATTTACGAAATCTCATTCTAATCCACTTTGACATTTTCAATCTAGAATAACTTATTTGAATCGACGATGATGTAGCATTTTTAGTATTGAGCCACCGAAGGCTGTGTCTCCTCCCAGGATAACAAGAATTAATATTTTTCTGAAAGGAGATGCAACGGTCGATTCGTCTGGTCGACTGCAAACAGGTAAGATTAATGACTAGTCCGATCTGATTCGATAAACTAATGAACTATTGTGTTTGAAATAACTCACTCGTCCGGCCACGGACAAATCGGACTACAATGGCCCGGCTATTACACTCGGATATCAAATGCATACGTATACAAACCCGGAGCACGAGCTGCTACGAAAATAATAAATTTATTGATGTTGTTGTTGTGTATTGTACGGGTTATATGACCTACGCTTTGCTTATTTACATAATAAGATTCTGACAGTTTGAAAAGAAAAAGGAAAGACAAGGCCAAGAGCAAGGCGCTTTTTATATCGATGCTGAACGCAATTATACCTAGTTTTAAATTTGACGCGAGGTAGGCCAACACCTGATTTTGACATTAACTGTACCCCCACTGTAGCATCGAAAGTTGATTAGAACCATTTGTGGAATTCAATTTCCTTTTCTTCTACTGCATAATTAATATATGTCCGTGGAGTAGTTTTTACCATGATGAACTAGCGTACGAATAATGAAATATTCATATCGTGTGAAAATAAGTATACAGATTATATGCATATTATGGTATAACCTCAAACACTACTTTTCAAGAAACATAAAAACCTAAAATTGAACAATAGAGAATAGTACCTAACTGTATTATTTATTTTGTATATAATCTATTCGTATTAAACAGATGTTTAATAAAATGATACATAAATACATTTACTACCGTATAAAAACTTTCAGACGAATGTTTTCGTTCATATGCCAAATGTAGGAATGGTAACTTACAATAACAATTTTCACAATTTGACAAAAAATATATTCAAGGACAAAATTCTCAAAAACTTCATTATATGGTATTTCCAAATACTTAGTATATTGATAATGGAAAAGTGTAAAATTATAAACAGAAAAATAATAACTAATGTTTTACTAATACTCAATCAATGTTCGCTACAACGAACAATTCTTGCAACGTCTGTTCTGCTATAAATATGTATATGAAGTCCCAGTGAAAACGAGAGTTGCCATTAGAATTCTATTGTTGGTTTGGTGAAGAACTTATCTCCAGGAGTATTCCTCAGCTAAAGTTACTTTACTAGTTAGTCTACGTTCACCAGTTGCTGCTGAACATGGCAACTTAGTTGCCGAAGGTCATATTTAAGTGTTTAAATATTGTGGATAAGAGTTTTTAAGTTTGATAGACAAAAATAAGAAAATACTATTATTTGATTTTTTCTGCTCCATAACTTTCTCGAGATTCAACATTAATAATTTCCACAATCGAAATTAAAAATGTTATTTTAAATTATATTTAATATTCCTTTGAGCGAAATAATGCAAGCAAAAATTATCAAATTATTTAACAGCTATCAACGTATACTTACTTCAGTTGCTACACTTCTGATTTAGTCTGCGATATAAAATATTAATTTCTGAATGTATAACCAACATCAGCAGGGATTACGAACTTTTTATAAATTTGTTAGTGTGTCGCTCTTCGTAAAATTAAGTGTTAAATTATTTCTTTCTTTCTATATTCGTGTAAGAAGTATCTATAATATAACATATAATAATAACAATATCAATATAAATAATAATAATTAGAGTGCAACAGCGGCCTTACGGGGATCTAGCTATCAATGCATTGCAGTTTTTCCTTCATAGTTAAAGGAATTTCAATACTCAATGTAAAAAAAAGAAGTTCGTTAAAGGACAGCTGGATATATAAAAAGACTCACATTAGACGATATGATCCTACCGTTTACACATTGGAAATGAGACGAACACGTTTACAGAAATTTAGAAGTTAGGTGAGAACTGATCAACAGCAATAGTTTCAAAAAATTAGGTTAAATGTGGTTTGCATCTGTACTAATTGTTTTTAAACATTATTGTAAATTGCATATAATGGATTGTAATGGACGTTAATGAACAAAAATTCTAATGTAGTGATAGCTAGACCACAAACCTGCTAAAAACGTTCAATTTTACATAAAGCATCCTCAATATATATTTCAATAAACTACATAGATTGCAATATCGTCTACTTCACTAAGCACACATTTTTTGTTTGTTTTATGTCGATCCCATTTGCATTGTTATTATTGATAAAAACCAACAAATGAATTAAAATTTATGAAAAAATAATTTAATAATATAACTACCGAAATTATTAAGTTTGATCTATTGCAGCTTGATACAACACAGTCACCAATCAGGGAACGTTTATTGTACAAACATAAATTTATAATTTTGTAATTCGGGGTTATAAATTCGCTACTTTGGCGGAATATTGCCACAACTGGCAACATTGTGTGCAAGGCACTTTATGATACTAATGCGAAGATCTTCATCCTCACGGATGTTATATTATGCATCCAAAAACAAACATTGTATGTTCTAAAGAAAATAGCAGTTGTAGCAAGTAAACTAAACTTTGATAACTATTACATAATTGCATAAACTGTATGACTTAAGTAAAGACATATGTTGTGTTTTTCACAGTGAACCCTCATAAAATTGTGTCGATCATGGCGTATTTAATACAAATCATTCATAATGACAAATTTCCGTTAAGTAGCGGATCTCCTTGAAGACAATACAATACAATAGAGACAATTTCAATACATCTTCTTCATAGAGCAACACTGATGGTAAATATTACAAATGTCTTTGTCACGTACTAGTTGATCGCTAACATATATTATTTCATACGTAGCCAAATTTAACATAATAATCGCTATATTTCAAGGTTATACAACAATTATTGGAGCACGTTGAAGCTTTAAGCAAATGTTTAGAGTTGGAACCTTGCGATACAATGTCGATACCAGTTGCGTTGTTATTACTAATATGAAAACAACACATACAATTAATATTTTTAAATACCGCAGTTATTAGATGCATAGTTTTGCAATATTGCATAACACAGTCATAAATCAAGGAACATTTATTGTGCCACCCTAAATTTATAATTTACAGAATTGCCACTTTTCTACTCTAATCGTCTACAGAAATTTCGGGAGCCATTTTATAACGCCGTGTCTTTGCGAAATATTGTCACACCTGGCAACACTGCGTGCGAGAGAGTTTAAGATATTTATATTAAGATCCTCATCATTAGGGATGTTATGTTAGGCATTCAAAAATAAACAATTTGTGTTCTGGAGTAAACAGTAATTGAAGCAAGTGAACTACACTTTGATAACTATTACATAGTTACAGTAAATAACATAAACTGTATGGCATACGTAAAGACACACGTTTTGTTTTCCTCCGCGAATCCTTGTCAAAATGTTGTTCTTCATAGCGTATTTAATTGTACCCGTTGATAATGACAAATCCTCGTTTATAACGGATCTCTCTGGGGACCATACTATACAGTAGACTCTACTGTATAGTATGGTCCCCAGAGAGTAGAGGAATGTCTACACATCTTAAATGGACCAACAGTTACGGCATATATTACTTATGTTCATCGCTAACACATATTTTATTCCAAACAAAATTATAATACAATATCTATATTTCAAAAATATGCAAGCAATATTGGAGCACCATGCAGTAATGCGTCAAATCTTCGGGTTGGAATATTACCATACAATGTCGATCCCATTTGCACTGATGTTACCGATATGAAAACGATATATACAAATATTTTCCAGAACCGAAATTATTAGGTTTATGCTTCTACAACTTGATACAAAACAGTCATCAATTGAGGAACATTTATTGTACTGCTCTAAATTTATAATATTGTAATTCGGGTTTATAAAAATGTCCCTTTTGTACAGCAATCGCAAACAAAAGTTTCGATAGCAATGTCGCCACTTTGACGAAATATCGCCACACGTGGCAACACTGCCTGAGAGTGGCCTATGCGATCCTCATCCTCCCCATAGTGTTAGAAACGTTATGCATTCGTAAATAAACATTAAACGTAGCAACTAAACTACACTTGGACAACTATTACATCGTTGCAGTAAGTGGTATAAACTGTATGGCTTAAGTAAAAACACATGCAGTGTTTTCCATATCGAATCCTCATCGAAAATTTTGTCGATCGTAGCGTATTTAATTCTAAGCGTTGATAATGACAAATCTCTGTTTAGGGCACAAATCTCCTTAAGGACAATACAATACAATACAATAGAAAATACGTTTACACATCTTCTTCATTGGAGCAACAGGCACGGCATATATTATGTTCATGTCACATACCTACTAGTTAATCTCTAATGCTGATTATTTCAGTGCAAGTGAAATTTAACACAAGAATATTATATTTCAAGTTATACAAGTAATTATAGAAGACCCTAAAACTTGCTGAAATAATACACAAAGGTTGAAAGTTTGAGATACAGAATATTTATAGTAGTAAAATGAGAAACATTTATTTTATATTATAAAGCGGTTATATTCAATGACTTGATTTTTTATGATGTACAAAATAATGCGTCACTTTGTGTGCCGCAAAAATGAAAGTACAATAGATTTTGATTTTAATTTATTAAACACATCTTGCACTAATTTTGAGTGTTGTTACACAGATCATTAATCATAAATAGTGTGGTTATATCAAACCAGGTCACAGAAATATGTATGTATGAGTAGAATTTGAATGGAGAAACAAATCTAGCTACACTTCTAACAACACAATCGCCAAACGTCTCTGGTATCCTTTCGGTAAGCGTGTAATTTTGTTATAAATATAAAGCAAATTGCAAGAAAGGATGTATAAAATCGATCAAAATTTGTCCATTGTATAGAAGTTTAGTGCGGAGCTGGCACATTATATGGAACGTGTCTTTTGTTCGGCCCAAGGCCCACTTAATTGGATTATAAATTATATCGAGTTTTTTTATCGTCGTGGAAGAACGGAGCGGCGATTTATGGCAGTCATATTTATTTATTGGATTAATACATGTAACATATTGCCAACACACGAGAGATATAAATAACTAGAGAATGTATGGTATTAATTTACCGAGCTCGTAGTTCTTTATATACCGCTTTATATATTGTCTCGTGATGTACTGGAGCCCTGCAATAAATGGACACGGTCACCGTGAAATATGCAATATTATTACTCTGACCTAAGAACACGATTCTCACAACTTGCAATTCCTACTTCACTGAAATTAGAAAAAAAGTCTGATTTACAACGAAGTATGTATTAATTCAATGTAAACTTCAAATGTGAAATTTAAATAACTTTATAGAAACAGTAGCATCAACTAGAACGGTCTTTCAAATACAGTAGTGTGAAAAAGTTCTGCATCACCCAAGAAAATAATTATTTCTTGAAGTTTAGCTACGTTTTTGGCATAGTTTCCAAAAATTACTTTTAAATATTTGATTTTCATGACTATGTCAACAACTTATCTCTTAATTAGATACTTAGAACTCTATAGAAAACAATTAAGGTAAGTTCTTTTCCAAAATCGGTAATCTGTGCTATGGATTATTCAATTGCATTTTGCATGTCCTTAACAGTGCCAAAATGTCATCCAAACGAAACCGTCAAATTATCGGATGAAAAACGATATGAAATATTTTTTCATCATAAACAAAGCTCTTCCAATCGTGAAATAGCTATGAAAGTGCACTGCAAACAATACGCAGTTATTAGAGTGATCAAAAAATACTCAGAGGCGGGAAAAAATGAAGATAAACCCCGCAGTGGCCGTCCAAAAAAACATTAGTGAGAGACGACAGTATATTTGCGGAGGACGAGCCTGGCAGACAGAAGTCTTATTGTGACAGATTTAACCAAAATATGATCTGAAGCTACTGGTGTAAGTGTATGCATTTCTAATGTAAGACGGAGACTTCTCAAATTCGGATTTAGGGTTTGCAAAGCCTGGAAGAAACCCCTTCTGTCAGAAAAAACAAAGGCTCCACCGTTTGAGATGGGCAAAGGATCATTGGCATTGAGTCCCAGAACAATGGCAGAAGGTATTATTTAGTGATGAATCTACCGTTAACATTAACAATCATGCGGAACACATATGTTAGAAGATTTCCTGGAGAAGAATTTTCACGACAGTATGTTCTGCCAACAATAAAATATCCAACCCCTGCCATGATATGGGGCTACATGTTTGCGGAAGATGTTGGCAGACTGCATGTTGTATCTGGAATGATGAATGCAACCAAATACATTGATGTCCTACAGAAGAAGATGCTGCAATGATGAAATGAAAAATATTTGTAAGAAAATTGCTTTAAACTCTAATTTATCTTATTCGTGCAATTCATGCACAACTTTTTTACACCACTGTCTGCAGCAAATAGTTATTTCAGTAAAATAACTTTTTACTAGGCAAATATTTACATATATTATATGCCTGGGCAAATGGCTTTCTAATACTCATCTATTTAAATGGTATTTTCCTACGCAAATAGTATTTGACGGAACCGTTGTTGGATAACTACCATTTTGTTTTAATTAGTGAGCTTATGTTCGTGCATGATAACTTTGAAAACTAGCTCTTTAGATTTTTGGGAATCCCTGCTTATGTAAGTAAATTCACTTGTATTAGTTTTAGTAGTTATTTTATTGTTAGTAATATGTATTTGTAAACCATCGGGTCTGCGCCAATTAAAATGAAGATAATGCTAACAGTAATAAATAATAAATAGGGGTGGCTCTAAAATGTTTATCAGGCGGGAAAATATATCCGACTTGTAGGAAAGGAATCTAATTTTTTCATTTGGTATATTTAAGTTAGATGTAGACTATGTTAATATTAGGTGTAATGGCAGTTAAGCATATTCAATATAACCCTGAATTCACTATATAGTACCTATTTCTGCTCCGTAATACAGATGTATTTGCCACAAAGAGTGCAGTGGATTCAATAGTATTGCTTAATTCAAAATGGTTTCACGAATGGTTTCCATCGCCATTTGCTGATTATTACAAAAATCATAGTTACAATAATTGTGTTAAAAAGAAAAGATAATTATTTCTTTAACAGAATTCCAAAATATACAACATTTTGAAATACTAAATTACCGCACTTATAAAAAAATACGAAACTACGTCACATACTTCCTCACAATGTTTCAGAAACAAAAATTGAAATTATTCTTCTTCTTAATATAGGCTTTCAGTCTTTTTTTCAAATCATTCACACTGCTCCCTCCCCCCTGCGAAACCACTTTCGTATTACTTCAGGGATTGCGGACGTCCCTTACATACTAGCTATTCATGCAACATGCACCCTAAACTCCACTAAGTGAAATACAATCGCCTCAGCCGGGTTTTGACCCCGAGGTCGATTGAGCCGCATTTCACTGTGACCTCGACTGACAGCGCTTGTTCGCACTACTCCATCGAGGTCCCTAGGCTTTCAGTCTGTTTTGTTTCTAAGGTAGCGTTTCATTCAAGATGTTTCATATGAGGTGGCGATTCAACTTTTGTTTCCAGCGTTTTGGTGGTCTTCCTGGATACCGTTTGCATTATGGATTAAGGTTGCGAGTCATTTTTAATCATCTTGGATTATCACATCTCGTTACATGCACGTTCCATTCCCGCCGACGTTTTTAAAAAATTTGTGTAATGAATTTGTCATTGGTCACGTATTTGTTGTTTGTTCTATCTAATCTAGTCTTTCCTACTATCTGTCTTTATATTTTCATTTCTGCTTTGTGTAGTTGTTGTTTCGTCTTCTGTGTGTTTGCTTTGGTTTCACGCCGTTTTGTAAATCCTTATTTTACCTTCTAGTGACATATATGTTTGTTTTTCCAAGTTATATCGCTCAAGCATCCAAATACTCGTTGTCCTTTGTTTACTTGTGCTGTTACCTCTTTTTGCAGTTTCTGTTACTACTAATTTCTATTCCCAAATAACTATATTTTATATCTTGCTCTACTACGGTGCCACCTATTTCTAATTTTGATCGCAGTGGTTGCTTGTTAATTGCCATGCATTTAGTTTTTTGTTCCGACACTCATGTTGTAACTACCGGTAGTTCGTACATTTGGTTGAAGGTCGCTCGCTGTTTTCGCAATAAGAATTGCATCATCGGCGTAGAAAATGATCTTTATTTTTTTGTTACCTAAATTATACCAGGGCAATGTTTTTCTATTTTCTGTTATTTTGTCCATTATTAAGTTAAATAATCTTGGACTTAAAGAGTCACCCTGCCTTATATCAGAAGATGTGGGAATTTCTTTAGTGATTTAACATGACTCTTATAGTTGTATTGTTGTTTATTTCGTTTATTAAGTGTATTAGTCTTTTATTTGTTCGTTTTTGTTACAAAATTCTGGTGACAACTTTTAGTTTTAGGCAATCGAATGACTTCGTTACGCCAGCAAAACACATATACACAGGCTTCGAATATTCTATTGATTTTTCTATTATTTGTCTTGTAATAAAAATTGCGTCCACTGTGCAGCGGTCTAAATACTTGTTCTTCGTTCGTTACTATAAAATCGCTTCGATCAAATTATTTAAGTTAGTAGTTTCAGTACTGTGCTCAATAGTGTTATCCCTCTGTAGTTCTCCGGATTCTCTTTAACAACTTTCTTAAGTACAGGTATGGTGATACTCGATTTCCATTCTTAAGATATGCTGCGGTTGTCAATAATCTTCTTCATGGCCGTTTGAATTTCTTCCACCAGAACATTTTCTCCGTATTTTAGTACCACGTTGTTTATTTCGCCTAATCCAGGAGACTTTTTGTTTTTAAGGATCTTAATTGCGCCTTCTATTTCTTTTTGCCGACTTCTATAATATTATCTACTGTTTCCTACTTTGTCTGGTCTATACCTGTCTCATTTGAATTGTTCTGATTGTCGGTCTTATAAAAAGATTGAAAGTATTTTTCCCATTCATTTATTTTTGTTGTTTGTACTAATTCATTAACTTCGGATTTTCTATTCCTCAACATTCTCCATATTTTTCTATCTTCCATATAAGTCATGTTCCGTGGATATTGTAAATGCTCGTAAATAATTTTCTTTGATCTTTCGAATTATTTGGTTTGTTTCATTACGTTGTTCTACATATCTTTGTTTATCTTCTTGGCTTCCGCCAAGTCAGCTACTTTCTTCGCTTCACACACTTCTTTAACTTCTTGTGTAAACCAGGGTGTTTTGTTTACTTTCTTACCTTGACCACTCACAACTTTTCTTTTTCCGCATACTTTCACAGTTGCTTGTAAACTATTGCCACGTAGTTTCTTCCAACTAGTTTCAACGGTGTCCATCTCCTCTATATTTCTGTGTACTATAATGCGGTTTCGTCTGTCCATGTATAACTCTTGTGTTGTTCTATCACTCAGTGATTCTATATTTACTTTTTCTTTATAAATGTGTTCTGGTATCGTTTCTTTTCCCTCTTGTTTTAATTTCAACCTTATCGTGCGTATATCTAGTATTTGTTCAAGTGTGAAATTTCTGTTTGTTATAATGTAATCCAAGACAGATTTCTGTCCCTTTGAGTTCTCCCAAGTGTATTTACATTGTAATTTAGTGGGGAAGAATTTATTATTAATTCGTAGATTGTTCATTAAACATAGTTCTATTGACAATTCTCCATTATCTATAATTACCTCTTGATTGAATTATTGCTTTACACCATTAATGATGTTATTCCCTTTTCGGGTGTACAAGTGAGCATACATTAATTGTTACTGCGTGCGGACCAATCACGAAGAGGAGGTGGAGTTCAGGATTGGCGCCAAATTTAAAAATGTACACTAGTGCATGTTCTTGATTCTCCTAGTTTCTTGTTGTCGGTCTCGTAAAGATCCCGCCAATTTTATAACTTAATGGGTGACGAATATCTGAAATAGACGGATAATAGACACTTCTTAAGTTTTGCTTTATTTTTGTAGTTTTACAATATATAACATTTATATGAATGTATATATTTAATATTGCATAATTGTACAGTACATAGCATAAATATTTAATAAAAATAAAACATAATAAAAACAAACTACAAATATAAATATAAAACTTTAAACAATTAAACTGTCCTCCCTCCACCAACCCCAACGGACCAACCTTCCATCAACCAACTCTGTACTTAACTAAAATTCTGAATATTAAACACATGATTATGCAGTCTTTTTAAAGAACACTTACCGATTCATTTTAATTTTTTATTGGGGTAGTATGTCTGTAACTCGATTTTTCGTTTCTTGCTAATATCATTGTTTTTCTTTCGCTCTAAATTATTCTTGAAAGTTCTAAACATGCCCATATATTCCTGAAATGATTCCTCGTCTAGGTTCCTTGTATAATTAAAAATTTCCTCACATGCAATCTGTAAATATATTTTACCTTTGCGTCTAGTTATAATATTTTTTTAAAATATACCTCTCGACTTCTATCAAAATTTATACATTCAATTGCTTCATTATTTTTAGTCTTCTCATTTAAGTATTGATATAATTCATCCTGATAATGAATTTTACTGGTTGTGGGTTCTTCAACATGTAAAGCTTCATTTGCATTTTCTCTATCTAGAAGACCTGAAACAGACTCACTCCTCCCTGAAACATTCTTCT
>JABXWE010034680.1:0-19550 GCA_014611495.1 Limonius californicus
TGTCCATAGCTAACTGTACTTGAATGGTAACTTTGTTGTAATAGAGCTACTATTTCACCTAAATTATCTAATTTGTATAATTCCCTCTCTTCCGACTACTTCCCAAAAAATTCTTCATTCTTCTGTATATTTTTGCACACTTTTACTAATTTATTCTACATAATAAAGATGTAATATACAGGGTAGGCCAGTTAAGTTATTCCCCCTTAAAAGTGGCTGAAATTAAAAAACTTAAACTTTATTAAATAATGTATAGTAAAGACCAGTATACCGCCTATGAAATAAATGATCGCAAACGTCAAATAATCCAACTTTAGACGTTTTCAGCGGTGTCTTCTAACTAAGAGTAAAACCATTTAGTACAAAGTTGCTGAGTTCAAACCTGGCTGAGGTCGGCGAGATTTTTCTAGCGGGGAAAAATCTGAAAATGCGCCTTCTGTCGGATAAGAAGTAAAGCCGTAGGTCCCGTGCCACTACGATGTGTGACACGTTAAAAATCACTACTGGGGTTGGAATTACCCCAGATAGGCAAAATTCTTAGTCAGGGTGTACAATGGGCCAAATGTGGCCTAAGTGCTTAGAGATGCTTGGAAAACCGCGTCCTAGATCTCGCTCTTTCAAAGCAAGCAAGCAAGCAATCACGTCTCGTGTATTTTGGGTTGCCTATTTTTGTCTCATACTCTTCCGTATATCATGAGTTTTACACAGCTGGAAGCCGTTTCTTCATCCCCATTCCCCATCTATTTCTGTCTTGTGTATCATCCTCTACTAGATCACGGACTTTGATCGTATTTTTGATTTTCCGCGATCTAGGCCTACCTTTTCTATTCCTACCAAGTGTCCATCTGAATATTCTGATAGGCCATCTTTCTTCTGGCATTCTCATATGGTGTCCAAACCATTTCAAACTTTTTCATTCGATTCTATTCGCATTCCTTTTTTCTCTTCTTACTTCATAATTGATAATGTGTTCTATTTGTGACATTCTTAAGCTTTGTGTAAGATCCATTTCAAGTGCTGACATTTTTCTCTTGTATTCTGCTGCATTTATCCACAGTTCGCTACCATAAGACCGAACCGATTCCACCACAGTTTTATCAATAATGTTTTTATATGTCTGTGGTTTTCGTACGGTATTTCGCTAGGCATGCTAATACTATCCAAACTTGTTCTATTGTATTTATAATATACTTGTTTGATGTATGTATCATCGTCAATCAGTACTTTGAATGGTGCCGTGGTGTTCGTTACTAGGTATTCTGTCCATACCCTAAAAGCTTCTTTTCGGTTCCTTCAAAACAAATTCGAAGTAGATGTTAGTAATAGCCCAGATAAACAACATCGTTGTCGCAGGGAAGCCGATCTAATGGTCATTTTCCTATAGTTCGTTTGTCAAAGGAACCTGAATGGGTGAAATACATTAGCTTTCAGAACACTGCTCACAAAAATTCTACTAATGTCCACGTTTATGCTTAGATTCAGATTCAGAATATAATTCCCATAAAACAATAAGTTTGTTTCCATAGAATAGATGTTGAAGAAAACATTGGGAAAGTATAATTGGACTGAAAGAAGAAATAGGTCTGTTCTTACATATTTAGAAACATATCTAAATTTATATATAAGAATTATGGTGATTTTTCTTAAAATAAGAGAATATTCTACTCGCAAGTAAAAGAGAATGAAATATAAATATGAAAAAAGTGAGAAATTTATAAAGCCTTGATGTATATCGAAATGGGACCTATAAAATCTAAAAATTTCAATGTTACACGGGAAATATATTGCTAATTTTGGCAATTATATTTATATTCGCCTCCATTGCCGGCATTACCACTCCTGAAACGTACCCTTCCGATGTTATCAAACTATCAAATTACAAAAGTTTACTCTTCATTTTCGTAATTTTGCTTTTTAACATGATTTTAATTATCAGGTACTAAATGCAAGTCGTAGGTGATGAAACTTGCTTCATACAATCGAACAGTTATTCTACATCAAGTCCTGAAAAAATTGGCCTTTTCAAGCTCGCAAAAGCCCTAACCCAAAACTTTATTACCACTTTTCCCCAGTTTAATAACTCCTATCTATATGCCTGTAGTTTCCACTCTCGTACATTTCTACTACCACTTTACCCTCTAATTGGGAGGGTTTATGGGACAGGGGTACCAGGATACGGGATACGGATTACTCCGCTTTTTCCTTCTGTTTGAGAGAATGTGAAAATAGGCCAAGTTCAAGTGCAAGGTGAGCAAGTCGATATTCATGAATCGAGCTATTTCAGCAGAGTTTCCAACCAGAAACGTGTTTGCCTGCAAGCTGTAGAATCAAAAATCACCACGAGCTGAGTATTATACGAATCGTGTAGGCAACCCATCGTACACCAAGCTATACCGCATACATAACTTGAAATTTTTTGGACGCGAGCGTGAACAGCAAATAATCGCTCAGTATCTGCAGGCAATTAAGTTTCACTAGAAGTTCGGCCTTTAATTCTCGCTTCCGACGTTTACTTTTTCCTAAATAAAGTTTTTTTTTGTTAATTGCGGGTTTGCGTGTACGCAGGTTTAAAATGTATTTTAGGCCGCACAATTACCGGCTATTTTTTTGGCGTATCGTAAAGATTGCGCGATTTTTATGTTTGCGAACAAACTTTTTGCGAGTTGTTTGGATGAACTCCAAAATTAATGAGTAACCCTCTTAAACTTAACTTAGAAAAAGCAATATCAAAGTTTTGTTTACCTTCTCGTTGCTAAATTGAGTTGTCGTTGGTTTAACTTCGGGTGTAGGTTATTACTATTAATTTGCAGCTCAAAAGTTGATTACAGAGCAGGACCAGCCGTGGGCAATTTGCTATTACGATCAAGAACTTAATTTTACTTTTAAAGTTGCATTACTGTACAATTTAGAACCGCTTTTTCGGTCCTTTTAATGGGTCCAATCGCGTCTAATTCTGTTTAAACTATTGAAGATTACGAGGAAGCAATAATTGAACCTAAGCAAGAAGTAAAGCAGAATACCGCAAGGAAGCAATTTTCTACTTCTTATCAAAAGTTTTTCTCTCGGTGCAGACCGTGTAACGTAAATTGTACAAGGAAGATGGAATACACGTTGAATAGCTTATTGTATGGTTACGAAACGATCTCGCGACCTTCCGCTTGGGCGAGGCAGACTACTTTGGCATTAGCAGCTTCTGCAATGCTGCTGCAAAAACTGGAAGGCAGAGGACTTCCTAATATGTGCTTTAGGTAAAGTCAGGATATTGACTTTTTCACTTTGGTGTACGGTAAAAGTGGCGAGTCTCAAAGCCACATGAGGCTTAAGAAATACAACAATCGAAGGCTTTCTAAAAATATAAATTTGGGTACTTTTAGTAGACACTATTTTTTATTTAAATTCCGTAGTTCGAAGGAAGCAAGATTTTACGACAATGCAGTTATATTTATAACTATATATATTTTTGTGGGATTATTTTTTGAAAAACTTTCTACCATTGTCATATAAATTAGTGGTTGGTTGCATTTCGGAAACTTAATGTGGTTATTATTAATATTTATTTAGTTTTAGCACAAACAGTGGGAAATTAAAGCACGAAAGGCCACAACAAATTGAAATTCAAAACTGACTTTGACTTTAAGGCCGTTAAATGAATTCGGAAACTTGAATATCCTGGACGATTTTTTAAACGTGCCCACTTTATATCGCTATTATTTTTATAGATACGCATCTGTATATGTATAGCTATAACTAGAGCTAGGATAGTTAGGCAAACTGTCTTTTTTAATAAATGGGTGGATTAAAGGCAGACCCAATTTTAAATCCGTTTTAGAATGCGTGCAATTCAAAAATGCAAATTTAATTTTGCCTTTTTTGCCTTTTTTGCGTCTTTTTTTAGGATTCTGCCTTTTTTGAGGAATTTCCTATTTTTCTTGGCTTTTTATGCCTTTTATGCTATATATATGCTATTATATTAAATATAAATTTTAAGAAATTTAGTTCTTAAATTGTCAATCTAAAAAAAATTGTACTAGCTAATTTCCAACAAAAAAATGCACATTTTAAATTTCAGAAACAAATTGTAGAAAGTATTATTCCCAAGCACTTAAAGGTTTAGTGGGTTTTACCCTTTATTGTCACCGGCTGAAAATTTCTCAGATTATTAGATTAGATTATAGATTATTTTCTTGAGATTAATTTTAATGAGGGGACCAGTATTGTCAGGAGAAAGTTTTCTACTGAATCATCCAGTTTGTCACAATTTTCGAACGTGTTAACATTGTGATTTGTGAAGTGCATCGACTGTATTTCAAGTGATTTTGAATTTTAAAAATGCCAGCCTTTTTTTTGCTTTTTTTTTCGTTTTTGCCTTTTTTTATTTTATGGCCGTTTTAGTGCTTTTTTAAATCTTTTTTTGCCTTTTTGCCTGCCTTTTTCGAGACTTTATTTTGCCTAACTATCCTAGCTCTAGCTATAACCATATATTTATCCTCTTCCCGTTGAACGTTACTTTTTTTTCTATAGCGCTATGGATATCTTTTTTCATTTACACATTTTTTTTTCTGTTAATAGAACACTTTCTATACTTAGTTAAAAACAATAAAGAAATTATAAACGTTTATTTTATATCAAACAGATGATCTTCACTCATTGATTGTGAATAATTTAATATGCAAAAAATGATTGTTTATATTAATTATTGAGTATTTTCCTAATAAGTCTGTTATTGATTTTAATTATTTGTTCCTAATTGTTCTCCTAAAAAGTTAGTAACTAATTCTATGCCAAAATTAGCTGCGTCTGAGAGAGTGACATTTATACAGGGTTATTCTAAACATATATACCACGTATAGCTGAGGTTATTAACCCCTAAATCACCTAATATTTTTTCTACTTTGTAACCGTTACGGTAATATGGCAAATCGAAGTTTTTTTTTACAACAATTCACTAAAACGTAAATACCTGTTTTGTTTCTTGAACAATTTTTAAAAACTTCATTGTTTTGGAAAAGTAACAGTCCAAGCTTAAGTTCCAGTCGAGGAAACTGTATAGTTGTGTGTGAAAAGTTGATGAAATCTGACCTAGAAGTGGTGTAAAAACTTGTAAATTAGGGCATATCTTGAAAACGAAATCGTTACCTGATTGTTTTACAGTTTCAGAACTTTTTTCAAAGAAAATCTACAATTTTTTTTTCGAAATTTGATTCACTCACAACATAGTGAACCCCCATTTAATGACTTTCGCTATATAATGATATGCTTCCGAACATCGCGACCTTCAATTACATGTAAAAATACCTCTAAATAATGATGTAACGCCTCCATATTGTGACGTTTTTCTTTCTTACCGTATTGGTCAATTATACAGGAAAATTTCTAGGTGGATTATTAAATATTTACAGATTTAATAGAAGTTGTTATTGCCTTAGTACAGCTAATGAACAATTCTTAAATCATTCTTTCATAGTTTTATCACTTATTTGGGGTTATACTCAAAATATCCCTTAAAATGTTACTGATTAGTGTAGTTTCGTATCTAAATGAATTAATATGAATATGAATTCAATATATAGTGAAGTTTCTAAATAGTGATTTTTTATTGATACTAACTAACATCACTATATAGGAGTTCGACTGTACTTTAAACGCACATGTTAAACATACACCAAATTTATAAAATTTTACACCAAATTTTTCACATCTTGGTCAGATTTCACCTACTTTTTACACACAACTGTATATTTTTCTTGAATAGAAATTAAGCTTGAACTGTTAGCGTTCGAAAATAAGGAAGTTTGTCAAAATTGGGCAAGAACAAAAAAGTTAATATTATATCGGTGAATCGATGTAAAAAAATCTTGGAAGTGACATATATTCGTAACGAGGCTGAATTTAAAAAAATCCTAGGTGATTTAGGGTTAAATAACTTCACCTATATGTGGTTAAAGTTTTTCGCACATGTTAGAATCATCCTGTACGTATTTCATTCGATTTAAAGTTAATAAACAAATACCTCATTCTATAATGCGAAAAAAATATACAAGGGAAGCTTTTTACAAAATTAAAGTACATAGTACTTCCGATTTTACTGGAAATGGAAAAACTGTTTAGTTTTAAATAATGTACTGGTTACAGCTATATATACGTTATCTCTAGAAATAAAACATTTACCAAGTAGACACATTAAACAAATCACATAGTATAATATATACAAAAAATCATAGATTCGATTTCATGATTTTTATTCGTTCCGTACGATATTTTTAGGTACCTATTAGATAGAAACTACTGAACAGTTAATTTTATAAAGGCCTTCCCTGGCAGTTCTGTCGTTTGTCCTCCAGGTTAAACTGGATGTTTCTACCATAGCGCTGAGGAGAAGCACGTAGCAGAGGACAGGCCCGTGCCCAGCAGTAACACGGTAAAGCTGTTGATGATTATGACTCATTGAACGGTGAAAAATATACATCATATCTTATAATCCTATAATTGTTTGATTGATGCGAAGGCTGTACAAAATAATATTATTTTGTTAATTTTGCAAATAGATGCAATGATGATTACGAGTGATATATATGGAATACTCACGATAAATACTGATGCATTCGAAATTTTCTGAGACAGATAAAGCACGCGGGTAACCTGGACGGTTAAAGTTCATAGAATGTAGGAACTTATTAAACATTCAGTATGTTTTTGTATTTTGAGGCCACTGTGAGCCTGTCTGAAGGAATCGACCACTGAATGTCAATAGAATATGGAAGTTGTTCAGTGTTACCGGACAAGGGCGTATCCAGGGGGGGGGGCAAGATGGGCAGCTGCCCTCCATTCCAAGATTGAAAAAATTTATAATAACAGAAAAAATATAAATAACAAATTGCTTTGATGGCGATATTGCAAAGCATTTGAACGTTGATATAACCGCCACTCGCGTTGCTGGCTGACAAATGCTTAGAAACAACCCTCCAGCCGGGAATCCATCCGAATTTTGGAGAAGTTCTCAATAATTCCTTACTTGAATTTCATCATATCATCTTTAGAAGTCAGATTTTCTGCAGACAAATCCCCTGCATTTTCATTGGCACATTTCCATCCGAGTAACACGAGAGATGTTTCATTGGAGGAATACAATGAAAGTACTTCATCTTGTGCATCTTTTTACAATTTGGAAGGCATCGAATGAGAAAGGGAAATATGGTTCAAAATGTGGAATGAGGTAAAAGAAGCACCAAATATCATCCAGGTTTTAATAAGGAGCGAATTGTTTTTTCCAACCATTAGAAAACTACTAAAACTGCGGTACTGATTTTGCTTTCACAGCCCTGCACAACAAGGACTATACAGTGTTCATTCAGCAACCTTCGCTGAATTAAAACATGACTTAGAAGCACTATTGGTGAAAATAGGTTAAATGCAATGCAAAACATTAATCATCAAGAGGTTTTCGCAAACAAGGAACAATTAGTGGAAGCTGTAGTAGAAAATTTGCAACTAATCCTCGCAAACTACTGTTCAAAAATTCATTTGTTTAATAAATAGTGTTCTTCTTTTGTAATTGTTTATTATTGTATACCACCCCCATGGATCCCCTTCCCCCATGTATCCCCTTTCCCCATGAAAGAAGTTCGATTTGGAAAGCTGTCCCCATTCCGTTTTAAACTGGATATGCCCTTGTTATCGGAGGTTATTCAAAGTTTGGGAGGTTGTTCAAAGTTAGCAGTCTCAACGAATCGTTGCTGATTTTAAACTAAGGCATTTAAAACAATAAACAAGTTCATTACTGAGCAATTACATTCCTGCACACATCCTATATTGTAGCGGCAGCTTGATAAAATAGACTAAATTAATTAAAACTATTAAACATAATCAATTATTAATTAATTGTCCTTGATATTGCTTTCTAAAATTCTTTAATTAATTTAAGTTGATTAGAACCTGATGTTTAAACAAATATCATCTTTAAAAGCAGTTCATTTCTACTACTACGGCGTAATACAAACAACCTATTCCAATTAAAACAATTTTTTAAATTAATGTAAACTCAAGTTCAACCATAAAATGTGAGTTCAACCTCCGTAGCTCATTTCTAATACTTGGTCTCCTCATATAACCGTCTTTTAGGACTAAACCATATAGCGAGTGAAAGTGTGAATCTTAAATAAGTTCAAGTTTAGCAGGATCACGCTTCCTCGAAGTACGTTAATTTCAGGTCAGCTAATGAAAGAAGGGAATAAATCACTAGTAATTTTACTCTGTCATCGTGCACAATGGCAGGCTAGACGGGCTTTTTAAGAACCGGAGTCAACGCCACCTTACAACTCCGGGTGTCAGATCAGCTATTGTGATATTTCACCTAGAGAACAGATTTATGGCGATCATTGAGCTGAATCTAATCTCCTTGAAAGTACTCCGGTTTAAGGCTCCAAAACGGGAGCACACTTGAATGCGTAATTTAAGGATATTGAAGAGTTCTCCAAGTTAATATTTTGCTTGATCACGGTGTAGCAATATCGAATTTTTTATTTCTACAACGTGTATTCATGTTGTATTTTATGAAAGATGGGATTTATTATTTTTAAAGGGCCTTGTTTACATCAAATCTAGTAACTAACAAACTTGATATTTCTGAATTTGCTATTAATGGTGGGGTAACCTGGGAAACATCTAATGCCTCAATGTTTTAAACAGTTAAAGATTTCATAATGGGTGTACTAGAACTAAAAGTAGAAGTCTAAACCAAATAAACGGAATTAGAAGGGAGTTTATAGATTTATAGTTAGTGACAGATGTGTATGTAGATGAACTGAACAATTGGGGTAAAAATGAATGGAGACACATACTGATAATGATGATTTATTGTTGACAACAAAAGATAGAAGAATGGAATATAACAAAAAAGATTCTTAGAAAACGAGGAAAACCCGGTGGAGGTATGCAGTTATAAATTAAGAGACTACATAAAAACAAATTAAATAAAAAAAGAATTTCATGTACGGTGCCGTTAGAATAAAAATAAATGTGTAAACTGAAAAACAGGCCCGAAAAGAAGAAGCGTAAAGATTGGGAAGTAATCTAAAAATTGGACGATAATATCAGTGGAAGATGGAAAGTAGGGGGAGGCGAAATTTGGGCAGATGATTCTGAGGAAAAAATAAGACAGACGGAGAAGGAGAAATGAAAGGTAAAACAAATAATTAAAAAAACAAATTTTTATACTATCATAGTAGAAGCGAGTAAAGTAGTAGGAATAAGGCAAGATATGGGATGAGACTTCTGAAAGAAAATTAAGGGAGAAGAACCAAATTAAATCAAATTAAATCAAAGATGAATATTACGGTTTTGTGAGAATAAAAATAAAGGGACAAACTGAAAGTTAGGTCTAAAATGGAGAAGCGGAAAGATTGGTAATCAATCTTAAAATTGGTCGATGATAAATGTGGAACATGGAAAGCAGGGGGAGGCGCGATATGGAAATATGATTATGGGGAACGAAGGGGAGGGGAGAGATGGGGCTGTAGAATAAGAAATATAAAGTAGAAAAATCAAACGAAATTTTATTTATGTTTAGTGGTTGGGAATGGGTGAAGCAATTGGCGAATCACGATAGTGAAAGATAGAGAGTGAGAGAAAGCAAGATATGGGAAGAGAATTCTGAGGGAAAAGTAAGGGAGAAGAAGTGGGATAATATGGTTTGAAGCGTAGGGCGAAAAAAGTAAACGATATTTTGTTTACGCTTAGGTTAGAGTGTAAACTAAATGGACAAACTGAAAAAAAAGAGGTAAAAGAAATGCAGAAATATGATGAAAATGACAACAATATTTATAGGAAGGGGGGGAGGAGGTGTGATGGGTATTTCAAGGGCAGGAAGACAAAGAAGGATGACATGGTTTGAAGATGAACTTAATACATACTAAGTTAGAAGAAGAGTTAGAAGTGGAAAACGTATCATAAATAAATATCGATATGTAGATGATAAGTAACTATATTTTACGCCGTTATCAGATTATCTACGAGATTGTTAGAAACAGAAATGAAATTAAAAGATAATTTTATTCACAGTTAAGTTGATCCTAAAGCGACTTGGCTACCAAAAATTAAAAGTTATTGTATTTGATTCGAGTCAGTCACCGGGCTGCCGCAGGAAAACAAACTGCAGCCAATGTGAAATACAATACGTATAATGTACCATAAAGTAAATTGGTAACAGAGTCTTGGCATTGTTCTGATTGTGAGAAATTTAAAAACATTTTGAGATTGGTGGTTTGTGCCTTATGCTCTTAAAGGATGGGAGTTTGTAATGAAGTGAAAACATTTCACTACATTAATTCTACACATGTAAACTTAGATTGATATTACCGTATTTTTGGACTACTTTTGGCAGTTTTTATCACAAGTTCTTATGGTTTTTTGGATTATTTTTCACCTTATTTTAATTTTGCATATTTTATCTACTGGTTATTGAAATCTCCAAGTGGAAAGGTCGTCTATTAACATAGCTACGGTGGCAATAGGAAACTCTAATTTTGGGCTGTTTTGAATCACTTTAGTAGCAAATTGATGGGACAAACTAAACAATTCGACTAACAACGTAGAGTAAAAAAGATACAAATAGCAAGAGAGGGCGAGTATGAGGCAAAGGTACAGCATAAGAAAAAGGATAGATTTATTGGTAATTTATGTATAACGTGTAGGAAGTGTTAAGAGAAGGGAAAGAGTTAAAACCTTTGGAAAGGATTCTCAGAGAAGAAGCAGAGGGGCGTAAAAAGAAAGACAAGCAAATAAAACAAACATTCATTCAAAAGAGAATTTCTTACATAATTAAATGAAAAGGAGGAGCAAACTAAACAATTCGACTAGGAAAGTACAAGAACAAAAGATTAAAATAATGATAAGAGAGGGCGAGTATAAGGCTAAGGTATAAGATGCAAAATGCACAATCGGAAGAAAAATGAGGTCAATTGATAATGTATATATGTATAAGTAGTAGGAAGTGCGACAAACAGTAAAAATGACGGAAGAAGAATAATGATGGCATTGGTAGAGATTGAGAGAGACAGCTGAATTCTTTGGGAAGGATTCTCAGAGAAGAAACAAGAAGGCGGGGGGGGGAGTAACAATTAGAAAGGTATTAAAAGGGTAGACGAAACAACCTGGACAATTAAATTAGGAACATGGAAACAACGAAGGTTAAAAGAAGACACAGAAAGGTGATAATTTACGGTGGGATTTTATTTTGAGTTGGGTTAGGGTGAAAAACAAATGGATAAACTTAATAATTATAATGGAAATAAAGATATAGCTGAGCGGGCAACTGGAAAAGGGGTGATGGGAATCAACAGTAAACGTGAAGGTGGTAGTATAGCATGAAAATACACCGTGTAAGTGAGCAGATCGTTACAATGTGACGATAAGCATCGAAAGGATATGGTACGAAATGAAAAGGGGGAAAGATAAATAATTAAAGTAATGAAAGAGAAAAAGAGCAAATGATACAAAACACGTTTTATACAGCAAACTTTTATTTGAAAATTCCCAATTTAGTTTTTGAGGGAGTAAATATTTACAAACGTCTAAAAGTCAATATTACTGACCTGCACCTTGATGACTAAACCTTACACAAAGTTATAAATGTTTAATTATCGAAATCGAACCCATTATGTTCTAGAATGTGTATCGAAACTGATATCGCTATTTTATTACCTGTTATCAAAGCCACAATTACAGTAGTGAAATACTCAGCACTTGTTTGATTACTTTCCAATTTTATTTTCTTAAGATTTTAAGTATGTTAAATAGTGTTTCAAATGTGTGCATCCTCTGAGGTGATCGTGTGAATAATAATTCGCTTCTTAATATAAACATCTAAAATGCCGACTGGGTTATTCTTAAACTGCCCCCATTTCCAATATTAAATGTTCGGAGGATTTCCTCCCACCTGTACATGTAAAAAATAATTAATTGCTACGTATATGAAAAGGTATTTTTACGTATTTGAAAACAACAAACCTCGGTCTTTAATAAAGTCCCACAAACATTGTTAAACAAATAATCATAAACACAGAGATAAGCGAAACGGTGTATTATGTAGAGCACAAGGTACCATCTCTGCTGCTCCAACGCGCGGTACCACCCGCAGTTGATAAGTGACTTTAATACGAGCTCCATGATCCTCGGCTCGTTCTGATATTGTGATTTGGACGGTGGCGAAGTCGTTCGTGGCATTCCACATTGGCACGGTATCTTTCGATCTTTTCGCGGGCGAATCAGTCAGCACTAACTCGCAATACGAGTAAGGTGCGCTTCTTGTTTTCGGACAGGTGCGAAAATGATTTGTTACGAGTGAAAATGTGAAAAGTTTAATCACAGGACGGCTGTAAATGCAGCTCAATTTAATCATTGGATTGTGCGCCACGTTCCTACACAGCGTGCTCGTTTTATGACGACACTCTTGTAATTTTCATTAATGGTTTGTATTTTTTAAGATTGCCATGGCAGGATGTTGTTGCTTTTATATTTTGGTATCTTTGCTATGTTTATCATGTTATTTAACAAGATTAGTAGCCTGAC
The DNA here is from genome assembly GCA_014611495.1 of Limonius californicus. Taxonomy (NCBI): domain Eukaryota; kingdom Metazoa; phylum Arthropoda; class Insecta; order Coleoptera; family Elateridae; genus Limonius; species Limonius californicus. The sequence continues at coordinate 12,565 of JABXWE010034680.1, forward strand.
AAGAAACTATGTCTTGGTTACGTATTTATTTGTTGATAAGAGTGTAATTGCAAGCCTATGCTTGATGCTGAAGCGAGAGAAAGGAAGTAAATGAAAGCAAAAAGGAACATTTTCAAGCTTTTGGTTTTCATTACAGTAGTACTAATTTGATTTCCTAAACAAAATGAACGTTATTCTGAAACATGCTTTCGGTTTTTTATCTTATGCCAATTACGAAACCTCCGATAACTTTTATTGCGGTTAAACAACGCAAATATTTGTAGAACAAAAACGCAGTTTTACTGATACAGTGGTTTAAAAACATGTAGAATTTTTTCAAACGCTTTGAAAACTGCTTTTTTCTACAAACGTCAGTAGAAGTTTAATTTTTAACGCATGCTGTCAGTGTCTAAAATGTGATTTTATGTCATTGGTGTTAAAAGCAAATGACGTGATTTACTATTAAACCTGCTGCGATATTATAAAAAAAAATAAGAAATTTTAAATCAAAGGAATATTTATTTACTTAATTAAATGTACAGTTAGAGAAACTGCAGTTAGAATAAGTAATTTGAAGTGGATAGTGTTTTACTTGCAAACAAAAAATTTTCTTCGGCGCTGTCACGAGATTTGAAGTTACTTGTCAACAAACGATCGAATTTTCATTACCTTAGCAACAATAAACTTAATGAATAATTGGGTTTCAAAACGATATTTTATAAATTTAATAACGTAAGAAATGCATTGATTTGTACTTTTAATGGTGTTTGTAGCCTTCGGCGTCGTGTCCCAAACTTCCCTTCTCACAAAATAAAATGTCACTTTTTGCAGTTATAGCATAAATAACTATTAAAAAAATTCGTAGCTAAAATTAATGTTATTTAGTTGCAGTAAGAAAACAGCTTCAAATGCAGCATAATCTAAAAATAGAAACTTATTAAGTCAATAACAAAGGTATTTAATTTATGTTCCATTATTCTGTAATTCTATAAATACACTTAAGTATTTTCGGGTTTAGGCTGCGACAGCGTTGGTATTAAGCCTTACAGATAAAACCACCTTCGCATTAAATATATGTTTGTAGAAAATAATTTAGTAACTTTACTAATTTCCAATAATACTGAAGATAGTTTTAAGAATTACTAATGCAATATTTTAGATTCTTTGTAGTAGAACGTAATATACATACAGCTTAGTCGTAAAGTATGGAACAAATTAGGTTGTCAAAACAACTAGTTTCACTATATTTACTAATCTCATTATGTTCTAATAATGCCGAAGAAATCATAGAAATCAGTAATCAAATGTTAAGTGCCTTTTAAATTGAACATAATTGATACATACCCTGGTCGCAAGGTATTGAACAAATTCAGATGTCAAAACAACCATTTGCAAACAGAAAACATTAAATTGACAATATCATTATTTTGTAATAATGCGGAAGAAACCAGAGAAATTAGTAATCTGGCACAGTGGTGCCCTTTAAATTAAACTTAATATACATATACCAGGGTCGTAAAGTATGGAAGTAATTCCGCTGGCAAAGAACCATTTTCAAAGTTAAACAATTTAAATTGTAAATGCCAGTATTTTGTTCTAAACTTGCAGAAATCGTAGAAATTAGTACTCTCCAGTATTTTAGTATTTTTTAAATTAAACTTAATGTACACACCACTTTGATGGAAACACATGGAACGTATCTGTTTAAATAACTATCCCCAGAGATAGAAAAAAATCAAATTAGAAATATTTTTTAATAATTATGTGAATATAGAAAACAATAATCTAATATTTTATACATTACACATAGTATACTACACTCTAGTCATAAAATATGGAACACATTTGTTTATATAAACAGCAATTTTTCAGATATGATCCTCGTATACATACATTGATTTATTTTATAGGCTTTTAGGCTATTAGGCTTCTATTAAAGACTTTCATTCCCAATCATTAGTATGTGCCGCCCTCAGGGAAACTTTCTAATGCCGCCCCTTCCCGGTGTTGTCTTCAAAATTTACTAACCAACAAAAAAAATGTATGTACTGTTTCCGTAATTTAAAAAAAAAGGAACAATCGCACAACTCTGTCGATTTTACCCTCTCCAATTGTTATAATTTACAGTATATAAAGTTTTAAACAAACATGCCCGTAATTTTAATTTACCGCGCGAATGTCAACAAATACCACTACCAGTTACGGCAACACGTCTGGAAGCTTCAGAATGTAGCATAAACATACCAGCGAAATTGATCGATGTGTATAAATAATTTTCTTTGTCAAATTCATAATTTCTTAATGCTTCAAAATTATCTGAATTGTTAGCAAGGTTGTACTTTTAATAATAAATACTTGAATTAGTTACATAAAATTACTTTAATACTTATCTTTTATTTTTTAAACAATTTAATGGCATTGTTAAATTTAATTCCTAATTTTTGTGTGTTTATAACAATTTATAAGATTATTTTGTAAGAAGTGCATATTCAATTATAGAAACAATCGCTCAAATCCAAAATTTGTTATCACTTTTACACTATTTCGTATTATAATTTAGTGCAGCATATTCTCAAAGCGGAAATAATTTTCTTATACAGAATTATAACGCAAGGACTCCAATATCAAGTAGCCAAATTTTCTTGGAAGGACACCCGTAACTAGGTATGTTCCTCGATCATGCACTCTCTCGAGCCGACGACTATACTAACAAGTGATGGATTGTAATTTTTTTGCCGCCCCTGCGAAGTGTCGCCCTCAGGGGTTGCCCGAGTGTGAGCGACGCCCCTGCTAGTCATGTGCGAGATACTACATGATCGAAGGCTTTTAAGAATCTATTTATTTACAGTGTGAATAGCTATACTGGAATATATTTTAAAACTCTGAGGTCGCATATTCCTTATGACAGCCCAGTTTCGTCAATTTGTATTTTTAGGTAGGCATATTTTGTGTTTAGAGGGCCAGCGAATCACGTGATACCAGACAGTGCCATCATCAATATTTTTAAATACCCTAATATACCGTATTTACCGGACGATAAGGCGCACCGGACCATACGATGAACCTCAAATTTATAAGACAGTTTTTAGAAAAAAATATTTTATCATAGAAAGATATTTTGCAACCCTTAATTTTTAAATATTATTATTTGAATTAGTACAAGCAGCATTCAGTTCATCTTGACTCGTCTCGTTACTGTTATTTATCATATTACTGTCTGCGCAACTGTTGTCACTCTCTTCAAAAACTATGTCGTCTTCGGAATTAGTGTTGTGAGGGTTGAGCAATTCAACAAATTATAAAAATAAATCAAATTAACCGTACAAAACTGCATTCCCTGGCCGAACATCACTACTATTGATGCCTCCCGTACGAATCCCCGACTTTTCCCGAATTTCGTGGGAATCCCCGATTTACCACCCTTCACTTACCTTTGAACCATAATTCTCACCCCAATCTTAAGCCAATCTTTGTAAGTAAAAAGTCTTATAATCCGGAAAAAAAAAACAGTATCTTGTGACACCTCATTTGAAAGATATCTACAATACAAGTGCCATGCATTATTTGTTTGGTAATTTGAAACGGTAGCGTTAAAAATTTATTAAATCAATTACATAAATATAAAATTTTATAATATATTTTCAATTTGCTATCCATTTATAGCCAGACAATACGCAAGTTGAAATTTTTTGGCTTAAATGACAATATCACTCGTCAAAATGTCCGATACCAAGCAGCAGAAATTCCTAAATGGTGGATGCGCATGCCCACAGCACTCGAAACATTTAACGGTTGTATAGAAATTGTGGTCCAGTTGGACATACACTTTGATTATCTTCGGGAACTGCTAGTTGTTACTTTCGCTAATTTATTCCCTAATAAATATAATAACGAGTTGCCCAATAATAAACCTTGGGTATTATCAGCAGGATGGAGCTCCGCAACATATGCAGTTTAAGTCTTTGGCGAAGTTTTTTCCACCGGAAGGATCTAAGGCACTACAAGTTTCCTGGCAAGTCTTTGGATTGGACCTCACCTGATCATTTCTTGCAGAAGTACATAATAGAGAAAAGTTATCAACATTATCTTCTTAATATTCTGATGTCAAAGACATGTAATTCGAGAAATTGCAACTGCTTTTAGATTGTAAATTGTCATTAGTTTTAACATTCATTCAGATAATTTTAATTTTTTATTAAATTAGATCATTACGAATAGTTTTGTTAATCTTATTAATTGCATCCTTCTAAACTGTACTAAACATTGAAAAACCCTCCGAAGAGAACTAAAAACTCTTTTAAATGTACTTCAAAATGTAGATGTTATTATTCAAAACTCTGATGATGCCCATATATATAATAATGATCAGGGGCGTAACTACCTGGGAGCCATTGGAGCACTCTGCTTTCCAAACTCATCACTTTTTCTTTCATGTATTTGCGGCCACTTTTATCGTTTCCAACAAAATGGCACCATAATTTATAACAATTCTTCCTCTTATTTTATGCGAATACCTTAATTAGCGATTTTAAGAACCGCTGCCCTAACTAGTTGATTCTCATAGATATTAAATCTTTTATATTTTTCTCATCTGCCGAAATCACAATTAAAAAAAAACTCGCATTTAGAAGTTTGAGCGCTGTCGTTGCGGTTCGGAACTTAAGCAAGAGAAGTGAAATCATATCTTCACCAACACCAAAAAGCTGGCTTTGATTATTATTTTAATATAAGAAAATACTGCTCGATGGCAGTCTCCGTATTATTACATGTTATGTTAATTGGTTGCTATGGCCAACAACCATCTCTGTTATATTTATTTGAGTCATTGATTCGTCATACTACACCTTTCTAGTTCCGTAAAAGTTAGGTTCTCGCACGTCTGCTTGAACTTTTTGGCTTTGGGGGAACTCGCATGCTTCCATTGTGTTGATTGTTGCTTGGTTTGAACATTTGTATACGAAATATAAATCTCGTCGCCAGTTGCCTTCCCGTGTTATCCTGTGCATGATTATTTCACAAAATTCAATCCTGCGGTCAAAATAATTTTCGCTCAATTCTTGCAGCAAGTGAATTTTGTAGGGATGGTACTTTTCCCGTTTCAATAGTTTTTGAATTGATCCTCTACTCATATTATGGTTCAATGCCAACTGTTGCACAGAAGTTTTTGGATTTTCTATAACGTCTTAACATAACATTCAAAGAGTTGTCGTCATTTGTAACGTTGTTTAACCGTCCAGATTTTGGTCAATTATTAACACACCCAGTTTCATTAAACCTCTGAAATGTCTTTGAAACCGTTGATTTGGAGATCGGCCCTCGCTCAGGATGAATTTCATTGAAAAGAGCTACTACTTCAGCACAGCTTCTTTTCCTGTCACCATATCCAATCATCATTAAAATTTGGATCTTCTCGTTTTCACTTAAATGGACCATTTTAAACAATAATTATTACACAGAGACTACAAAGAGGTAATAATGACAGCCTACTGACAACATTATCAAAGATAACTAAGACCTGGTTTTGTTGAGTGTATTACTTTTTGTGAAGTTTATTTATAAGATAAAATACGCATGTACTACATTATTGAATTCAGAAAAAAATATGGTTTCAAAAATGGTGAAATTGACCTAAAAAAATGTTAGCCTTGGATCTCAAAAACAAACGATTATATAAAGTCGTAAAAATTACAGATGGTAGAACTTAACTGCTTATAGTCTTGTGCCAAATCTTAAAGAATTCCGATACACCGTTTCCAAGATATTTGACCGTTTCGATACATTTTAGCGACCCTGTATAGTTTGGAGTGTTGTAGGGGGATGGGATGCGGAGGGAACGCCCGACAATTGAACTGCTCCAGGGCGCTCAATATGAAAATACGCCACTGATGATGATCATAACACAAATGGTATCAAAATCACACTGATAACTTCAATGGATGCCCACAGATTTAATTAAGTTTCTATAACCAAGATTTTTTTTATTATATTATCAAATATTTCGACTTCGTTCGTTGCTTGACGTCGTCAACAGCCCTTTTTCATCTCACTGCTGGACGCCGGCCTCTTCTTTACCACTTGCTTCTCCTTAGCGTAAGACAGAAATACGGGGGAGCTACAGTATAACGTCGACTTCGAACGACAGAAATTCCAATTTGTATATCTTGATTTCTGACGCAATGCACGATTTGAAACTACTCAAAAGAAAAAAAAAAGAAGATAATACAAATCCGGGGCTTTTTAACAGTCGTCACGTAGTCCAATCGCGTCATTTACTAAATAAAAAATGGATAAGTAAATAGCATACAATTTGTAATTAAGTAAGACTGTTGAAATTAATTTTACATACAAAACATGAATATGCAAAAGGAAGTCGTGTACTCGCGTACATGTACTACCAACACTCTTTCAAATGCAAAACTCGTGTAGTTGTAAATTATCTACGTAGTAACCCTGAAATACATTTTCCGTAGTTCGATCGCACTAAAATTGGCTTACAATAGAAACGAATCTATTGATTTATATTCTACTTGCATATTACGAGTGTCTTATTGTTCGTGATCAGATAACTCCCTCGTAATTTATGGACTATTCTCTGTGTTGCTGTATGAAAGGTGCATTCATTAAAAATAAGATAAATCGTTACCTTTTTCATAACATGTTCTTAAAAAAAAGAAAAAGCTGTTCGTGTACAAATAAAAACTGCATCTTTTAAATACCTTCAGACACTCCCCGACATCAATTTCTCCGGTTTCGTTTCTCGAATCCCTCAATTGCTCCATTGACAAGTAAATTCGACAGTGTAATCAAGTGATCACGATCATGTGGGCGAGTGGTGCCATTTACTTTCACACCATTGTAAAATTTGAAAGAGCAATCCACTGCAGTGTACTGACAGTAATGGTGCCAATTATTTTTATTTGGTTTATGATTCAGGGCGCCAGAAGCTTCAGTGGACCAAAATGATGACTTTTGAATATGTGTTTACCATTCATGAACGCTATTTTATA
>JABXWE010034681.1:0-18179 GCA_014611495.1 Limonius californicus
GGTCGTAAGGGTGCTTTGCCAGCAAGTTCTTCTGTTAAAATTGTACGCAAACATTTTCGTAATTGTGTTACAGTGGCTTCGCTATGGGCCCCTCTAATTCGTAATTCATATTCTAGCTCCGGTTTGTTTAAACGTTCAATGACTATTTTAAGAACCATGGTAACAGCAAGACGTCGGCGATAAAACTTCCGCGGGACTACGAAGTATTTTCAAGGGTACGCACAATAAACAGGCAAACGAAAGGAATGCGAGGGCTCCGCAAAATTTCACGGGCTTTAAAAACGGGTTCGCGGGACACACAACGGTGAATTATAAATAAACGAAAGTTACGTCATTACCCACAAGATTACTAAATTCAACAGGGATTTGAAAAATGCAACGAAGATTCACTAGAATCTAACAAAATCTGAAAATATTTAAAAGCGTTCTATGGAATTAGAAAAAAAAATTCGTGAAATTTAGCAGCAATTCTAAAAAGATTTACAAAAACGCAGCAAGTCAGGGAATGTGCAGCGAAAATCACTGTTGGGTCATAACAATTCGGAAAATGGTTCGGGAAGAAAAAAAATTAAAAACGAAACAAATAAATTCGGAAATTCTGCGAAAAAAAACACGGGGAAATTAGGACAATACTACTTTCCTCTTGATGAGCGAGAAGATGACAAAAATAGCCCCACGTTGGGCGCCAGAATTTTGTTACGGGTCAAACGAAGCTTTTCTACAGGGTGCGTCGGAATAAGAAATCTTAATACAAACCTGCAGACGTTCCTCGTTTTAGCGCAGCAAAACGGCAGTTGCTCTCAGTAGCTCAGTCGAAGGAGGGGTGGTTCTCGAGAGTTTGCCCATAAGAGGGAAAGTAAAAGGTCGAAGTCTTATACAGGGTACGTCGAAGAAAGTATGGGCGCCACCTCTTCCTGTGTCAATGATACAGAGCCTTCGGGAAGAGGGCGAAAGCCTGCTATCTTACGGGATGTTCTATTCTTACCTTCCTGGGTTTCTCTTTACATACAGGGTGTACAATAATAAGTCGCGATAAAAATTATAAGCATATATTAAGTAATAGAGACAAGTTTTTGGACTGAAGGTCCGGATACAACAAAATGAGTAAATAAGGACCAGATTCGATCCACAGTATAGGCTAAAATTAATAGACAGAGTTTTCGGAGCGCCCTGAATGATTTTCTCTCCGGGACTGGCTTACGACATTTAGGCATTCAACTGCGTTTACCAGTATCCGTAGAGCTCACATAAAAACATGCACAAATACATTTTGACATTAACATTAAAATAATCAAGTGGAGTGGTATAAATATGAATTATGCCACTTAATGTTGCTTAGCCTTAAATTGCAAGCATGAAATGTAGGTCGGACACCGAAGTCTTTGTCGCACCAAGAAAATGCACTGCGTTCTTTTGCACTGATAACATACAAGCGAGGTACAAAGTTGCTTTTACCTTGCACGTTGTAGAATTACCCAGGTAGGCTTTGAAGGGTTGTAGCTGTCAGGGGGAAGTAGTAAGAGGATGATCGGTCAGCTAGGCGGAACTTCAAGCGTCAAGGACGGCACGGGCTCAAGCGGCGGCCTTCGCCGGGAGATTGCTGATAGGTGGGCTTCTATATCCGTTTGGAACGAGAAGAGAACACTCAGGGTTCCCTAACTTTCGCAATTGTCTATCGTGACTGGTTTAGATCCGACACTAACGGTCGTAATTCTGGTTCACAAGAACGAAAACGATACGGCACCAAAAATGTCACGAATAGGTTGCTACCCACACTTTACGTGCATCTACATTCGGGTCCGCTAGCCGACTGTCGAGGGGAGGGAAAATTTGGCCGCTGATGGGCGGACAAAATGCAACGCTGCAGTTTGGAAGTTTTTTCGAACATTTGCCTGCAGACATGACGTTGTAAAAACTAGAGTATTTGGAAGCATTGAGACAAAAGAAGCATTGTAAAGGGGAAAAGACGAGGTTAAATTCTTGATGCTGATTACAAGAATCTTGGCGTCGATGAAACTTCAGAATTAAAACGTAGTTAAACCATTGAGTTAGAAAACGTAGTTAGAATTATAGATTTACCAAAAATAAAATAGTGAATTAAATGAACATAACAGGTTTTGCCCCTATCCCTCCCCTCCTCCCGCCTAAAAGTCGTTTACGATTAGTTTATAGGCGGTTTATACGAAATATGATTAACACTTATTAAATTCGTTGAAGTCCTGAGATCCCATAGTGGAATATATTTAATAAAATATAATAAAACCAATGTCAATTCCCACAAAAATTTTTAATATATGAACTTAGAAAATTGTAATTGTAAACGTTTGCGAATTAACTGTAATCCATCTTCAGACTAAAATTACAAAAACACAAACTTAACCTTCTACAAGAAACATATTGAAAGTAATTTTTAAATTGTTTTCATTGTTTTTGGGTAAGTTTTAAAAATTACTTTCAATATGTTTCTTGCAGAAGGTTAAGTTTGTGTTTTTGTAATTTTAGTCTGAAGATGGATTTTATTATATTTTATTAACACTTATATTAATTACTTCATAAACATGTACTGTATAGATAGATTTTTCTTGGCAGATTCATGAAGTTCACACAGTGATTACGTTTTTGTTGCACATGATTTATTACTGGTGCAGTAAAAAGTTAGAAGCATGAAAACTCTTTCGAACCATGCATGCAAGTCCCAGCTTGCACATCAGTAACGGTTTACATGTAAAATGTTCCTTTTACTTGCACGCCAGTGACCACTGGCGCCACTAAATCCTTGCCCATGTAAACCCTCCATTACTTCTGCTTGCCAAATTTCATATGGATCGTTGCAGTAGTCATCCAGAGCATACACACACGCGGGCGCACACAATTAGAAACGCATACATACACGGGCCGTCTTTTTGTAAAAACTACTTGGTTGAAGGTCCAATCAGCGTATTTTTGTAAAAATCCTAGTATAGGGAAGTAAACAGTAGTCAACAACCCCATTACACGTATGTGATGAACGCGTTTACGACGCGCTTCTGCTAGCAAATCTTTGACAAACAAAACATATATGACGTAGTCAGCGTGAAGCTATAATATATAAATATTCCATAATAAATAGGCTGAGATTTTAGATAAAAGTTTAGTAAACCAATTAACACTCCTCTGTTACTGCTATGTTCGTTAAACTGCATGCTGTAGTGTTCTAACCTGAAACAATTATTTACGCATTTCGTTTCACATAAATAATTCAGAAGTTTTAAAGTTTTCGTGGCATGCATAACTTGGAAATGCTTTTAATTGAAGGTAAATCTCAATATGTTCGAAAACATGGGTTAATCAAATATAAAGACGGTAAGCATTTCAGCTAGATTGTAACGTTTAATATTTAAATTAAATAAATTTACCAGAAATAGGAAATATGTCAAAGTATGTTGATGAACACATGTTCTAACTATATTGTAATATAATTCAATAAGTTATCATAATTGTTCAAAATTATAATGATTATTATTATTGCACAGACATTTATTAGTTTGATTTAACTACTAACTGTTGATAATAAGGAGATCTTGCTTTCAACAAACTATCGTTTACATTATTAGCACGTATTAAATTTGTTTCTGTTTCTATTAATAGATTTAAAATTTTCTTTATGGTAACAGTTTAATTCAATTTTATGTTTCAACATCTCTAGGAACTGGAAAACCATACGAGGTTTGTAAATTAAGTAATGAGACTGGTAGCGTAGCGTTCGATCTGGCAACAGAAGGGTGGAAAGGGTGGCAGGTGAACATGTGATACGCCTTCAGTACGAGTTTAAACTCGCTAGTGTCATTTGGTTGTACATAACGATTTTCATCGTGAAAAAAATTTTTTTAGTGCGTTCTGAAAATGAGGGACATCAATTTCGAGCAACGGTGTGCCATCATGTTTTGCTTCAGACTTGGCACAGTGCAACGGAAACTTTTACAAAACTTCGGCAGGCCTACGGAGATAGTGTTTTGTCAAGGGCCCAGGTTTTTCGGTGGTTTAAGGCATTTTCAGAAGGAATAGAGTCGATTGAAGATGAACCTCGAAGCGTAAGGCTTTCATTTTAAAGAACCGATGAAAATTTCGGGAATCTTGTGCATTCAGATCGTCGGTTGACAGTCAGAATGATCGGGGAAGAGTTGAATTTGACTCACACCACTGTTCATCAGATTTTGATCAATGAATTGGGGATGAGAAAAATCTGCGCAAAAATGATTCCGAAAAACCTTTCGCAGGACCAAAAGGATATCAAGAGGGAAAGGTGCCTTGATTTTTTGGAATCGATTAATATAATCCCCAATGTCTGGAATGTGTCATTACTGGTGACGAATCGTTCGCAAAGAGTTTGTGCCACTTTTACAGAGAAGTTCTTGAAAGATTTCGAAAAAAGGTCATGCGTGTGAGACCAAACATCAAAAACAACCGAGTAAGAACATTCTTGTGGGTCCTCAACCTCCTTATTCGCCCGACTTGAGTCCTTTTGATTTTTTCCTCTTCCTGAGACTGAAAAATCACCTCAAGAAACGTCATTTTGGAACATTGGAAAACATTCAAACGCCTGTAACCGGCCAGCTGAAGGCTATTCCAGTATTCGAGTTCCAGCACTTCTATGAGAAGTGAATGAACCGTTTCCAGCGCTGTGTGGCTTCCCAAGGCAGTTACTTTGGAGAAGACAATGTTGAATTGTAATTTTAATCGAATAAAAAATTGAAAATAATCATACTCATTAATTAATTTACACACCTCGTATAGTGAAACTTATTTTCTTTATTCGCAGGTTAGGCTATGCATACGTGCAACACGCGCTCACAGAACCTACTTATTGTAAGTAATTAACAAGCCGTTGGCCTATAAACAGAGAAGGATTGATTGTATCTGGGTACAAATATTGTTGTACATTCTATCTAGAGACAGATACCAGAACGTAAAAATTGCTAGAGCTGCATGAAGAAAATGTATGCAGTTATAATAGCATATAGTCTTTAAAATACAATTAGGTATTCTATCTATCAAGAAGCAGTTGTCACCGCCTAAAATTGAAAGTGTGTTCAAATGTTGTTCTTCGTACCCTATTTAAGAATAGTATGTTTGATTTTTAAAATACACTTTCCTTTACGTAGAACGTAAAAATTTGAATGTTCTATTAAAGACTTAGTCAAAGCAATGTGAGGATCATCAGGGGAATGCAAAGAAGAAAATTATATACAAATATAATAATAATAATAACATCTAAATCTTCACACAGCTTAGTTATACTTATTACATTAAAAAGATACCAAACAAAGCGTGGAGTGTATCCCGTGGGTCCATCTAGTTTATCCTAATTTGAATGGTATTCTTGGACTATTTTGTGTTTTATCTATTAGGAAAGTTTTCATAATAAAAGTAAGTTACCGGTAGTTTCCAGAATATGTCATTTTAAAAATATTTAAGAAGGTTATAAACTTATATACCTACCTACATTATTTATGCATTATTCAAAATTATGAGGATCAATTTCTTTAGAAAGGATATATTTCGATAAAGTACTACTAGAACAATAAGTTTATAATCAGTACCTCCACAATGCATACATCTCAATACAAATAACAGAAGTAAAACGAGCACTTTAAAAATTATAATTTTAATAAACACATCGGCATTGTATTGTGAAATGCTTTTTGTAACATAACATATGCGGATTTGGATTTTTTCAGAATACTGTATAAATATGCCTCGATGCGAGATATATTTTATAAATCAACACAAACAACTGTTGTATGACTGAGCACTCCAATTACCCGTCAAGCGGCTTGCGCAGTACGCTAATCAGTTCCCGGGCGGACCAACGCATATATTGGAATATATGCAACCGGTCGTGCAGAATGCAATAAGCTGTTGGTCCAGTTATACGTATAGCTTTGGCAGAAATAAACGATCGAATGGAACTTCCTTTTTTCTTTAGGTAGGATTAGGCAATCCTCCTACCTGCCACCCGTACCAAGAAGTCTGCTAGAACCTGCTCATTTCAAGAAATTACCAGGCCATTTGTTTAAAATCAGAGGAATATTGGCAAACAGGAGAAGTATTCTAGTTCATATATTTGCTTGAAATTTTCGGTTGTTACTAACTAGCCCTGCAGAATATTTGTTAATTAATTTTACTAACCTACTATCACAAGATACTGATGGCGGTACTAAGAAAGGGTTAGGCCAAAACGTTGGTATAAAAATGAATTTGACAAGTATACTAACCTATTTTTAATTATTGTAGAAAGCAAAATTCTGTTATTATATCTTACGATCGAAAAAACTTTAAGGGGCTGCTAAAAGTGCCTTAAAATTAGCTAAAATAAATATGGATTACATGTCAGTGTAGGATCCGTTTAGTTATCGTCTGCACTAGATGTGCAAACTATAGTTGAAAAAATGATGCAAGAAGCGTTCAAACTGCAAAAACCATTCCTATTTACATCTTTTTCAAATCCCAATTTTATACAAATGAATTATGTACCAATATGTCACGTGTAAATTGTTTGGGAGCTAGAGGCAATTTCTTGAGCCACCAAATTTCTAGATAAACGGAAATACACCTACGCAGAAGGTAGTTCCTTGAACCTGAAACTCATTTTCTCAACTACCATACATTTTTGATAAGAGTGCACTTCTCGATATTATGAGCTTCGGAAAGTAAAAAGGGTGATTAGTGTTTCTTAGAAGCACAGTATCTATACAGTCGTAGATTTAGGATAACGCATATTGCATAGCAACAGCAGCTTTAATATGTCATTAATTATTCATACGTTTTCATGTTTACATGAAACTAAGATGCGCTTATAAATGCGTTCAAGTATTCCTTGATAAGTAGACTATTCCATGTACATACCTATATATTTAAGGAAATTCCTAACAAGAAAAATATTATCTCTAGCATCACGAACACTATTTTGCTTATCTAGCCAGTGTTCCTTCTTTATTTGCATTGAGTTCATATTTTCAAATATTTGAATATTCAATTTATCGGAAAACTGTGTTTTTTTTATATAACGAAGGAGGGCTTCCAAATCCCGTTCGTTATTTGTAGCTTGTGTTCACCTCGCATAGCCATATTATTTTAGCCTCTTGACTCCGCCTGATCCTTTACCAATTCTTCATACTTACTATTTCCTGATTGTCCCGTGACTTATTTGTTGTACTTATGTAAAGTTCTTTTTAGTCTCAAACCAATTTTCTACTTCTTTCAAATAAATGTATCACATGCGGTAACAAAATTGTAAGTACTCGATGGATTTAGTCACGCTGCTTTTTTTCATTCTATTTGAAAGAGCGATTCAATTATAAGCGGAACAAAAATTTCTTCTAATAATTTGGAAATACACGATCTCTAGAATATCTTAACAGTTCAGTCCGTTTTAAAATAAACATTTAAAACTATTTTAATTTTTACTAACTAAAGTGAAGATTCCTACAGGATTAAAAAGATATTTCAACAATTATTATTATTATAAAGCTCACTAAATGAGCTTCGATATAGTAATTTGGAAAGCTGCGGCATCAGTTTTCTCAAATGTAGTTAACTCGCTGAACCCTAGACACTTAGTCCACCATGTTTTCAGTAAATCTTGGTAAGCACTCTCTGGTTAGATGTAAACCATCCAGTACAACTATAGTTGGCCAAAATCATAGTTCAATATTCTTTTTCTGATGAAAATACGAACGAAATTTTTATATGTTGATGTCTCTTACTGGTTATACTCAGAAAACACTGAGTTTTCCGGCATATATTACAAAATTACGACAAATGCATATTTTATGCCAAAATGCTTATATTTTACTTTTAGCAAAAAATATCATTCAAAATAGTTTTCTTAAAACAGGGAAGATTTTGAGCATTTTCTTGCAACAACTCTTGTACTCAAAATTGTGAATATCTCCAACAAACTGTATTGCGAGAAAACGGGCTTAAAATATAATTTATCAGATACAATTCATTTATAAAATATTAGCTGGTCAGCCGAGTCTGCAGGTCCAAAATCAATACGTCCAAATTTGATAGTTCCAAAAACTAATTAATTGAAATGCCGGGAACTTGGATATACGCTGTTATATTTTATTGCAAATACTACAATAAGTAATTCTTTTCTGATTCAAGCTGTGCTCGGCGTGTAACATATTATACACAGCTTTTTAAAATAGCGGAAATAGCAATTACTATCTTCACCTACTCAGCCTATATCTGCCCACTGCTGGACGTAGGCATAGACGAAATACTCCTATTTAGTATTTTCTTCTATGGCGTAGGCCTTCCCCATTTCCACTGCTCTCTGCTTTGCGCTGCTGTCATGCATTTGACTCCTGCGATACTTTTTAGATCGTCTCTCCAACGTGCTTTTGGTTGGGCAGTAGTTCTTTCTGTTCTCGTCTTCATTCAGTAGTATCCTGGTCTGTATCTGTTATCTTCAAGTTGTGCTATGTGCTTGTTGTGTTGAGCTTTTCTTACAACGTCTTCTACTCCAGTTTGTTCTCTGATATAATCATTTCGTTTATGATCTCTTAAAATTATTTGCAACTTATGTAGTTAAGTAACCCTTTGTGCGGTTAAGAGTCCACCTGCATTTTTATTGTAAGGCACCAGGTTTCCGATACGTAAGTACACACTGGGAAAATGCACCGGTTAAATACCTTCCTTTTGAACGTGATTTCTAAGATTTGAATATGTGATTGAGTCTGTCGAATGCAAAACTAGCTTAATATCATTCGTCTTGTAATTTCTGGTGTTATATTATCTCTTGTGTTTGCAATCAGGTGCTCCAAATATACAGGGTGTCCCATGAGATGATTATCATAGCTTAAGGGCGTGTTGCTGAGGTCATTTAAAGTCATAAATGTCTAATAAACATATGCCCAAAACTCTATCCTAAATGAGCTATGGTAATTTGAAATCTGAATAAATATCAGGTAAAACCTCATTAAAAATCAGTTAAAAAGAAGTTGCTTTATTGCATTCATTGTTCAAAATGTCCACCCAATTGCTGTATACATATTCCAGCTCTTCTCAGAATTGAAGAGGTGGCTCTGCTAACAGTCTCAAGATCAGCACGAATATTTTCTGCGGCATCCATAATCCTAGCAACAAGTTGTTCTCTGTTTTCAGGATTTTCTGTATAAACAAGACTTTTCAACTTTCCCCAAAGAAAATAATCTAGGGAATTAACGTCGGGTGACCTTGCTGGCCAAGCAACTGCTGTACCTCTTCCAATCCAGCGGTTCGTATAATTTTGAATAAGAAAATCTGTTACTTGTCTACCAAAGTGAGGAGGCGCACCATCGTGTTGTATCCACATGCGTCGCCTTACACTGAGAGGAATTGCATCCAATAATGTTGGAAGGTACTTCTCCAAAAAAGTAAATAATGAACGGCCGTGAAACGTTCTTCTATTATAAACGGACCAATGAGATGGTCATGAATAATACCACACCAAACATTCACCGAAAATCTTGAAAATTTTGAAAATTAGTCTTCAAGTGCCCAACAATGTGAAGGTGGCTTCATCACTATACAATATGTTCCGACAAAGCCTTCGATTGCTCAATAACCAGCGACTAAATTCAAGTCTTGCTGCGTAGTCGGTAGGTTTTAAAGCTTGTACAGGTAAGATATGTTATGGGTACACACCGAAATTTTGTAAGGTTCTCGATACTCTCATGCGGCTTACGTTAAGTCTGTTGGAGGATATTCATCGGACACAAGTAGAAGGTTGAGCGTCAACCATATTAAGCATTGCTTCTTCTTGTGCAAGCTCTTGTTGCACGGGACGTGCAGAAGTAGCTGCAGGAAACCTGTCCGTTTCTCTTAAACACCGATGGACATTGCTAAAAACTAGTCTATAAAAGCACTTTACGAGTAGGAAATCGCGGATGATATTCTTCAACTGCCGCTCGTCCGTTTCCATTACAGAATCCGTAAACATAGTGAATGTCGGCGTATTCTTCCTTTGAAAAAATGAACATACTTTTGCTAATTTGAATGTTAAACAGAAACGAAATAAGCTGAATTAAATTAAGTAACGTTTCCTATCACAATGAACGACAACTGATGAATCACAGCCACGCCGACTTTTGAATAACTGCGAAATCCAGCAGTGCATTAGTAGGGTTTTCTAAAACTTCTAATACTTAGCTCAGTTAGGATAGAGTTTTGGGCATATGTTCATTAGACATTTTTGACTTTAAATGACCTCAGCAAAACACACCCTTAAGCTATGGCAATCATGTCATGGGACACCCTGTATATAATTATCAACCGCTTCTAGTGCATCGTTTCCTAACATAATGTAGATATTGCGTATATTTTGTATACACTCATATTTGTTATTATTTTTGTTTTCGTTTTGTTAATTTTTAAGCCTACTAACCTAGATTGCTTGTTTACATCGTTTATCATTTATTGTAACTCTTCATTATTTCTACTTATCAGTACAATGTCATCGGCAAATCGCAGGTGGTTCGAGTATTCACGGTTTATGTTTATTTCTTTTCTGTCCCAATCCAGTTTCTTAAAGATGTCCTCCATTATCATTATGAAGAGTTTCGCTCTGAAAATTCCTTCTTTCTTGTTTGGTTATCTCTGGTATATTTTCCGAGTCTACATTTTGAATTTTGAATGTATTGAATATATCTTGAGCAGTCGGATTAGCCAAGACTTTTCTACAATAGAGATCTTGATAGTATTTTTCCATCTCTTTTATGATTTCTGTTCTACTCGTTAGTAGTTGTGCGTCTTTACTTTTTATTTTCACGATTGGATTTTTTTCTATTGAAAGTTATATGTTTACTGTTTGGGGATCTTTAATTGCCTTATTTTTACCTCTATGATTCTTGTATTGTGCTCCCGAAGATCTTTTCTGATTTAATTCCTAATTAGTTTATTCAATTCGGTAAATTCTGATGTTGTAACGGGTGCAAAATATGAAAGTCGAATAATTGGTATCTAATTACCAATTTCGAATAAATTCACATTTGGAGATAAGGCCGACCGCAATAACAAACATCTGCCAGCGACCGTGAAGCGAGATGTTCCAGAATAACCCTTTCCCGGAAAATCGGAACAGAGGGGATGATGCGCGCTTGACGGGAGTGTAGGAGTGAACCCCTATAAAACGGCCGGCGCGACCATTCGAATCATCTTTAGAATTTTCCTGGCCTTTGAAGCAATTCAAAGTCAGAAATATTCCGCCGTTTTCTTAAGAGCAATCTTAAGCGATTCCAGTTTGCTAATCCGTTCCTGAAAATTAACCAGTCAAGTAAAATTCCTTTTACTAACCCGAGTGCTTACCTAAAAGTGAACAAATAATTTTCCTGTGCTTTCACCAGTGTTTGAGACAGTTTTAATCATTTTATATTACGAGTTACAGATCCCGACGTTCGACAACCTAGAGCTCGCTGCCGCTGGAAGGATCCGCGAAAATTCATTCGCTGTTTGAAACCGCTTGGGAAGTATCAAGTTTTGAACGCGTAATTGGCGAGTAGGTATAATATTATTAACCTGCTTTGATCTTTTATTGGCTCATCCCGTAGAACGTTTTCCCTGAATAATTACTCTTACAAGGTGTATACTGGTGTTAGAATCGGAGTATATCTGGTAGAAATAATTGTTATACGAATTATTATTGTGTGCCGAGCTGGTGAATAATTAGCGACGTAAGCACATGATCATCTTTTATTTGAATTCTTATTTGGAATCCCTGAACTGAAGGTGGTTCGATCCGTGGAGGAATTTCACGAATCCCAATTTCGAGTTATTAAAAATACCGGCTGTAATATTTGAATTACGTTTGGAGAATTTCAAACGGTTCAGAGCTATACGCAGATTCTGTGCGAATCTGGGTGCACCGTATGCCGATTTTAGTTGCAAATTAAAAGTAAATTATTTATGAGCCGAAATTATCAAATCTTGTCAATTAAACAGTCAGTCCCGTCCCGTCATAAATACACCGTATAAATACAGGTTATTGAATTAAACCCGACAATCGCAACGCATTCAAAACTTCGCCGTTGTATTTTTGGGAAATTCCAGGAAAGCTTAAATCAGAAGTTCCTGTTTGAATATTTAATAAAAAGTCACCAGAATTCATGTCAATACGTACGTTTAAAGGTAAATTGCCTGCCCGCAGTGAAGAGCTCTCCGGGGTCGTTGAACTAAGCGATTTATAACTATTCATTCAAATTCACCTGTTTTCTATCAAACTTGCGTGTTTTATGCACCCCGCACAGGAAAATTAGTTAATTATTACCCGTTTATCCCGATTTACCCCACCGTAAACACTGAAGCCGCAATAACACTTATAAGCAATAATTATTTAATTTAGTTGTTTGTGTTTAAAGTCCAGTCAAAACCAGACCGCATCCATCTTGGAGAGCGATCGAGCAGTCGATCGACCGCCGCAATCCGCAATAGGCGTATTCGACCAGGACGACCCAGTGGAACTACAGAGTACTTCCAGACCTACTCAGAATTTGTTATTATTTACCTTTATAGTTATTATTATACACCAGAACATTAATTTATTTTACAGTTTGTACATAGGTTAGTGCTAATTAATAAATACATTTCTTTCACACGTAGTCATTTTTGAACCCTGTACATCTCACGAGCTTATCCGAGCAATACAAGCAATATTAACGTGCGGCCCAATAAGCGTAAGCGGGCACGCCGTTACAATGTTTTTTGTTGATTTTTTGATATTATCTCTCTTCTTTTCTTCATTAAACATTTCGTTTCGTGACTAATTTTTCTATTGAATGTGTTGGGTTTATTTGCTATTATTGTTGCGGTTACTTGTGAGCATTCTTATTCTTTCCCAGGGCACATTTAATTTTACTTGATCACTAACAGTAGAAAATTTGTTTATAACTAATACATTCTGTATAATGTGTTTGTAATTTGATAAGATGTAATCAATTTCATATTTTACGGTTTTCCTTCTTCTTAAAAAATATGTTCATACCGTATGTATTTTTATGTTCCAGATATTCAAGCAACGTATCTGCCCATTCATTACATACTCCTATTCCATAGATACCGACTCTATCTTCGCTGTCTTCTTGTTTTGCCCCCAACTTTGCGTTGAAATCGCATGTTATTAGTAAGTATTTTGTAAGGTTTCCCTCCAAACTCCGTGGCACTTCATCATAAAAATTATATATTTCTTCTTATTCGTCTGTGGAAGTTGGAGCATATATTAATTGTATTGTTTTCAGTTCAATTTTGCTGGATATTATAGAATTATGTATATTACTCTATCGGAAATTGTTCCAAAATGAGTAACATTTTCTATGCTTTTATTATGGATCATAAATCCTTTTCCACGTATATGTTCATTATCTTTCACTTTATAGAGTAGTGTACCCTGTTTTAAAATTTATGCATCCTTTTTTTACATAACTTTGTTAAACCCCAATATATCCCATTTTATGTGTTTTAATTCTTTTTCGAATTCTTCCAGTTTGTCGTTGGTTGAAAGTGATCTTGCATTGTAAGTTGCAATGTTTAGTTTAGTGGTTCTGGCACAGTTAGATTTTGTTTTCGCAGATTTCGTCTTCAAGTGGTAGCCTAATTTTGCCCAGTAATTGTTAGCAGTCTCTGCCTTTCTCTTGTTTTGATCACTGTCTTGACCATGAAGATCCAGACCATTGGGGGCTGAGGGCCTTTGTTTTGTTTCGTTTCGTCATATCACCGTAGAGGGTGTTTAGCCATAAAGTACTATGCTGGCCAGGCGTGGTGTTTACATTTTATACCTTCTGCCAGGTTTTACTTCAACCGCCCTTAACCTAGGAAACCGTCGCTGTTCATGGCCGTCCATTCTGAGACAGACACCACTTTGCCTGTTAGTCCACGGGACGTATTTTATTTCCCTCCTGTCCTTCGTATCTGAAGGGCGTTCCCTGACCCTCCACCTGTAGACGCGCTCTATAGGAGTCACAGGCTCCGTCGATAAGGGGATTAGTATCTTACAGGAAGTTAATTTTTCCGACAGCCCAAATATTATTGAAAATTCAGCGAAAATGCATAATTTGTGTCTCACTGGATAGGTATTTTGCGTTAGTGAAATATGTCCACTTCTAAGTAAATATAAAAATCCAATATGTAACCAAATGAACACCATAACTGACGATCTTCTTTAGCAGCATAAATACTGACAATTCTAACATCCGCAAGATAAGATAAACGACAGATTATGTAACAATTTATCAACAACTATTTCCCCATAAAAACCCGTATTAATTTAAATATTACCTGATATTAATTATTAACTTTACTTCCACTATATAAACATTATTCCAGATTTTTAATTAAAAATGTTTAATAAACAGTATCCACCAGTTATTTCAGGCCAAATGAATCTGCAATTCAGAAACTAATGACTGAATCTATGCCGATTCCCACTAATAAAAAACTTTTTTAATATTAGTCAATATAAAGTTTACGGGAATGCATACAAATTTATTTTTTAATGTATGTATCAAAAGGATAATTCATATTTCCTGTTAACTTTGGAAATTCTACGTAGCGTACCGTATTTATATGAAATTAAATTAAAAGAAGAAGAATTAAAACACAAAAGAGGTTAAATACATTTGCAGAATGCACTATGCCAAAGCGAAAAATGCTACTGCAAATCTGCTACCAATTGATCTGTGCAAACTAAGCCAAACATAGAAGAATACAAGAAGAAAACGGTGAGCTGGAGGATCTGGAAAGGGTAGAAATAGAATTGCTCTAAACTGTAACTCGTAAAGATATCTCTATAAAAGTACCATGGTAGTTAAATAAACTACTCAAAAATGAATAAGGATATTGTAATATGAAGTATATAAGTTTGTATTTGGCGGCTAATAGTCGTCTATTATTGCAAGCGGCAAGGTTTGATGTTAAAAAACAAAACACAATCGAATCCAGTTGCAATTGTTTAACCGTATTAGTGTCAAGTCGAGGATGTGTGTTTGATAGAATAATCTTTCCTGTCTTAAGATCTTTTTTGTTCATTGATTTTTTATTCATGTGTTAATTTGTGTTGTTAATAATAAACAACAATGCAGAGAAATCATTTAACAATAGAACAACGACATTTAGCCGTTGCTAAGCACCAAAGAGGAGATTCCCAGGTCGACATTACTGATATGCTAGGAATCACGCAGAGCGTAATTTCACGTGCCCGATCGTGACTTAAAAAACAGATCGACTGCAAGAAGGCCTGCAAGTGGATCTTTTCGCATCACAACATCTTGTGAGGATCGACTTCTGGTAATTAATGCAAGAATTCACCCCTTTTCAACTGCTCTACATCTACGACAAGTGCTCCAGAATGCCACAGGAAATCGAGTCTCCGACCAAACTGTGAGAAATCGATTGTTTGATGTATGTCTTACCTCACACTGCCCCCTGGGACGTCCTGCAAGAACTGCGGCTCAACGAAGACACCGGGTGGAATGGTCAAGACGTAGACTTCAAGAAACGACACCATGGGATTATTACTATTTTCGGACAAGTACAGATATTGTCTCAGCAATGATAGCCGGCGTCACAGAGTATATCGTAGTGCCGGACATCGTACCGTACCTCAGTATACCCAACGAGTCGTTACCTTTGGTGGTGGTGGTGGTCTTATGGTATGGGCTGGAATTTCTTTAGGGTGGCGTACTGACATCCATATTTGTAATGGTACACTCACCGGCCAACGTTATGCCCAAAAGATCATTATGGACCATGTTCCGAACCGTCGCAACAATGTTGGACGGGAATATTTTGATTTTCTTGACGACAACGCAAAGCCGCATCGTGCTTGGGTTGTTTTAGAGATACTTCGAGATGAGGAAATAAACCATCTTGCTCTTCCTCCGCTATCTCCAGACCTCAACATGCATGGGACTTTGTGCAGAGACAGCTGGATCATCATAATCCAAGGCCTACTACTGTGAAACAACTGAGGGAGGGCGTGGCCATCCGTTATCGGATATTGGTGATCATCATGGCGATCTGTACTTTGTTAACAGCTGCGCGAAATAGGCCAGTTGTTGTTCTGCGGTACCATTTTCGCAAATTTTGAAGTCAAGATATTCTTCTTCTCCCTGGACCTCGTTTACCACGAACTTTACCCTGGAGAATCAGTTGTAATATTGCGTATCTTTGGTTATTTCTCA
The DNA here is from genome assembly GCA_014611495.1 of Limonius californicus. Classification (NCBI taxonomy): domain Eukaryota; kingdom Metazoa; phylum Arthropoda; class Insecta; order Coleoptera; family Elateridae; genus Limonius; species Limonius californicus. The sequence continues at coordinate 16,200 of JABXWE010034681.1, forward strand.
TGATATGGCCCAAGTATTCCAATTTTCTTCTCTTTACACTTCTCAAGATTCCTGTTTCCTTATTTAATCGTTCTAGTACGTTTTTATTCGTCTGTCCACGGGATCTTTAATATACGTCGGTATAGCCACATCTCAAAAGCTTCCAATTTCTTACTCGTCGCTTCAGTGAGGGTCCAGGATTCGACCCCGTATAGCAGTACTGTGAAGACATATGTTCGGAGAAGTTTTATTTTTATTTTTAAGTTTAGGTCATGACTTGTGAAGAGGCTTTTCATCTTCATGAATGCCGCTCTTGCCTTTTTCTACTCTGCATTTAATTTCTAGGGAGTGGTCCCATTGGTCGTTTATTGTTGCGCCAAGATAGGTATATATATTTACTCTTTTTATGTGTCTATTGTTGATTGTTATTTGCGTTGGTGGTATTCTATTTTTAGTTATAACCATGTATTTGGTTTTGCTTATGTTTAACGTTAGGCCGTAATGTTGACTTGTCTCGGCTATCTTGGACATTAGCTGTTGTAAGCCATCTAAACTATCTGCAAACACTACCGCATCATCTGCATATCTTATGTTATTTAGGCATTCTCCGTTAATCATTATGCCTTCTTCTGCATCTTCCAGTGCTTCTTTAAAAATTTCTTCTAAATATATATTGAATAATAGAGGGGACAGCACGCAGCCCTGCCCTACTCCCCGTTATATATGTATTTCTTCTGAGTTTTGCCCTTCAACTTTTATATTGGCGGTTTGTTTCCAGTAAAGATTTATGATGATTTGTATATCGCGATCATCTAGTCTATGTTTTGCAATATTTCTACGAGTTTTCCGTGTTTTACGCTGTCGAATGCCTTATTGTAATCGATAAAGCAACCATATACAGTGTGTCTCACTGTAGACGGCACCACCGCAGTATTTTGTTTATATACTATCGATTCCAAAAATTTCTTTTTTCTGATTATACCTCTCACTAAACTGTAATTTAAGGGTATGTTACTTTCCCTTCACGGTGAAATGCTAGCCTACTACGATTTAAAATAAACAGCAAAATTGAAGAAGTCGTATTAGGGATTTTTTTACAACAAAATTTTGCTAATAAAAGTTGTTCAGAATCGTTCAAATAAGCTAAATCCAAAATTTCATAACAATCAAAAAATACTGAAAATTTTATTTTACCAAGTCCAAGGTGAATTTTTTAGAAAAAAAATTTTCAATATTTTTTTTTGTAATGAAATTTTGGATTTAGCTCATTTGAACGATTCAATCCAAAATTTCACTACAAATCAAGAAATATTGATATTTTTTTAGAAAAAAAAATTTCAATATTTTTTGTTTGTAATGAAATTTTGGATTAAAGAAGTCGTATTAGGGATATTTTTACAACAAAATTTTGTTAATAAAAGTTGTTCAGAATCGTTCAAATGAGCTAAATCCAAAATTTCATTACAAACAAAAAATATTGAAAATTTAATTTTTTTAAGTCTGAATTTTTTAGAAAAAAAATTTTCTATATTTTTTGTTTGTAATGAAATTTTGGATTTAGCTCATTTGAACGATTCAATCCAAAATTTCATTACAAATCAAGAACAATTGATATTTTTTTAGAAAAAAAATGTCAGTATTTTTTGTTTGTAATGAAAATTTGGATTAAAGAAGTCGTATTAGGGATATTTTTGCAACAAAATTTTGTTAATAAAAGTTGTTTAGAATCGTTCAAATGAGCCCAATCCAAAATTGCATTACAAACAAAAAACATTGAAAATTTTTTTTCTAAAAAATTCAGACTTAAAAAAATAAAATTTTCAATATTTTTTGATTGTTATGAAATTTTGCATTTAGCTTATTTGAACGATTCTGAACAACTTTTATTAACAAAATTTTGTTGTAAAAAAATCCCTAATACGACTTCTTCAATTTTGCTGTTTATTTTAAATCGTAGTAGGCTAGCATTTCACCGTGAAGGGAAAGTAACATACCCTTAAA
>JABXWE010034682.1:0-11347 GCA_014611495.1 Limonius californicus
AAACAAAAACATAACCTCGACGTATGCTTGTTGTGCCAGTTACGAAGACGTGATTGATTGATTGATTTGAAAGAGAGGGATCCAGGACGCGGGTTTCCAAGCATCTCTAAGCACTACAGCCATCATTGGCTTATTGTACACTCTAACTAAGAATTTTGCCTATCTGGGGTAATTCCAACTTCAGTAGTGATTTTTAACGTGTCACACATCGCAGTGGCACGAGATCTACGGCTTACTTCTTATCTGACAGAAAGCCCACTTTCAGATTTCTCCTCGCTGGAAAAATCTCACCGACCTTGGCCAGGTTCGATCCCGCGTCCCTTGGATCTAAAGGCAAATGCGCTAGCCACTAGACCACCGAGGCCGGCTACGAAGACGTGACATGAGACTTGAAAAAGTAAGCGTCGTGGCGCTTGGAATGTGAACTAAAATTTGGACAAAAGTTCAATGTGTAACCATGGATAATAAATGTCCACCTAAAATATCCGCACGCAAATTAGCACACCGACACTATTACAGGCCCAAATACTTTGGACACATTAGCACTATGAGGTTATGTTGTTCATATTCTTTGAAGTATAGAACTGCAAGGTCACATTGTATCTGCTTTACAACAAGCAGAGCGAAACCGTAAGAAGGAAAAAAATCACCAAGTGCAGATAGGCAACCCCCAAACTACTTCAGTATGTTCGAGCAAATTGCATAAATGATTCAATAATTATATTACTTGCACAAGCGAAGTATATTGGGACCAGTCCTGTAACTGCTCTACACCAATGGTATTCCAGAAATGCAAGAAATAACCACATTTACCGTCGCTGACGATGCAGCCTTGCTTGCAGGTCAAAATGCAGTGGATTCCACAGAAAAATTGCAAAGAGTTTATCATAGAATAGTTCAATGGACTAACAAAGGAAAAAATAAATTCAATGAACTTAAATTCGGTCATATCCATTTTACCAATAAAAGAGTGACTGATCCGTCTTCAATCAATATTAATAGTACTGTCGTTCCATTTAAAAATTCGGACAAATACGTAGGTATGATCCTGGATGGGAAACTACGGTGGAAGGAGTATGTTAAGAAGAAAATGGTTGAACTCGGAATTTAATATAAACAGCATTATCGGTTCCTGGAAAGAGACTCTAAGTTGTCAATACCCCATAAAATGCTTATCTTTAACCACATTCTCAAATCCATTGGTTATATGGTATACAGCTATGGGGTTGCACCAGAAAGTCCAACATCAAGACCATTGAAACGTTCCAGAACAAAGATTAGAAGATTTGCACGGAAGCATAAAGCAAGGCTTCATCGGCATGTTAATGTGGAAGCTCTTCAACTGTTGGACAACCAACATCTAGTTCGCGGGCTGAAGAGGACCAAGCCATTCGAGTTATTGCAGTGTATGTGTGGATAGGTACATTAGTACCTGCTAACTTCAAACCTAGGACATCAATGGATGGAATTAAGTATGTGTACCCTTTATTGTTAAAACTTCAACATAGGAAAATTAATGGTTGGTCAGTATAACTAGTTTTAATATTATAAACACTGTACGAGTGTTGCATAAAAACTTGCACACATATAAAAGAAGAAGTATTGATGTTCTGAAGGTTGCCTATCAATATTTCGTGATTTCCCTTCCCTCTCATAGCTTCAGTCCGGATGCCCTAAGCTGATACAATATTAGTCAATGTAGCGCCAAAAGATAATGTACATAAACTGATATAGCCACCCGCGCCACTACAGTCCTTTGCACTTCTTTATGACATTGCCATTCTAACTTTATACATTACTTTTTGGTTTCCAATGAGTAGGTTCTTCCAGTTCCCGATAAATTACTATAAAAGTCTACTTTGTAAATGAACATTCTAGAAGTATTTATTAAACCACCCACGCCCTCGTCGATTTGCCGTGTCTTCTCAAGGCATACTGTCGATTATGTTGCAATTAAATATTTAATTAGTGCTGACTAATTGAAGGTACTGACCTAGTGCTCGAGGCAGCACTTCGGTCGCTTTCCTCCTCGGAAGACAGTTCTGCGTCGGATCCCGAGCACCAGCTGTCTTCAGAACTTCTTTGCGAAACGGAATGCTGCAGCGTCCTGGAGTGCACGAGGGGTGGTGCAACCCTCCGCTCACATACTGCTTCTTCCCAAACGCCTGAACGCACTCGGGGTTCATCTGGAAAAGAAAGAATTATAAATAAGTATCCTTCAATAATTTTCCATCATTGATTTTATATTAATAGATTGGCAATAATCATATATCAAAATGAATGGGTTTGTTAAGTAGGTTAATATCGATCCCCGTTTATTATGTTTACTTGCGATAATGGAATCTTTTTATTGTTACTATTACCTACTCGAACGGAACGGAATTTTACCGTAAATACACCACAAAAATACTAAATTATTCATGCGATCTGAAGCGCATATCTGCGAAAGCTCTTCGGTCTTATGCAACTGTTTGGACAGATGTAAACAAGCAGCTTGAAGTCGAGGACAGGAGTGTTCGTTGCATAACAACAATAAACCGCCGGTGACAGATAATTAATGAGATGCAGAATCGAGAGTTAAACAAACGCATTTGTGTAATTTAACATGTAGATTTATTCGAAAGAATCAGTTATGCCATGCCGTTTTGAATACGCTCCTCGAAAAGGGATTACGACGCGCTCTTCGAAAAACTTCGACGCTTCATTTCCTCCCCGAATACTCACATTTATGCGATGCGGTGGCGGAATTAAAAAGTTTAACCGTGGGTTGTTCCGCGAATAACTTACTAATGTTTGGAACTAAATTTAGATAAGTAGTGGTTTCTTAAGTGCAAAAAGCGCTGAATCTTAATTAACCTATGAGTAACGAAGATCTAAAAGGAAATTTCGGGAGGCCGATTGGGAAACGGAACACGTACTTCATGGGCAAATTATTTGAGGCTAAACTACCGCGTGTGGCAACTGCGTCGACTCCCAGACCAATAAAATAACTCCAATTAACCCAAGTTCTGCTCATTATGGCCATATAAATTGAACTTTTTGAGCTAATTAACTTCGCTTACACTTAAATTGGGTTCAATTTAAGTTTTCGGGAAACTCGAGATGAGGATGTTTACAAACATAACAACGAGAAAATTCATAGGAATTCCAGAACACGTATTAAATTCAGGAAAAAAATCTTACTCTAAGGGTTAAAGGTTGGTTCACTTGTGCAATTATGAGTATTGCATGCCTTGGGCTCGTTTGCTGCATAAATTATATTCAATTTTGGGAAACCAGGTGGGATGATTATTTTCAAGGCTATAAAAAATTAGCACAAAGGTGTTCAACGTACAAGGTTGAGACGGTACAATTAGCTGACGATTTTAATTCCACCTTCCCTATTTACGTATTCAAAGTGGGGTTAACACCACTTTCCACATCACTCTCATGAGACGCCGCTTACTTATCCCTTTTAGTTGTCAATTATAAATCCTAAAACTTTCGCAATTAATTTTTATTTAATTTCAAACTTTCTCGAATTAGTTAGTGACTAAAAATTTTCAATTGGTACAGACGTTAATTAACTAACTTATAAACAAGCTTATTTCCCGAAAATTGGGTACCGGATGTTCCCTAAATGATTTTACGGTGCCCCTACATTTTAATGTAGTTTACCGTTTGCCGCTTGATTAATTCTGGAACTTGCTTCAACTGCCATGTATTTTAAGGTTATGTGGAATGCTCTTCTTATAGTGTTGTAGGTACTCAAACTGAATGTAGGCGAGGAACGTACACTAAAAAATGCATAACTATGCATGACTAGGTAAATGTGTTCTCTGTGGTGATTTCTACAGAGAGGTGTCTTCTAAAAATCTTTACGGGGTGTATAGTATACGTGTCTTATTACTTGCCCGCAGTTGATCATTCCGCGAATAGAATTGTAATCCAACAATAGCTTCGCCCCGTCGTACACCGTCCCTTATGGATAGAAATTATTGTTTTTATTAAAAATCCCACCCTCACCAGGATTCGAACCCGAGTCCCTCTAGGTGAGAGACTGACGCTATTACAACTCGCCACTAGGCCCCTCGATTGTTTTTACGGTCAAGAATGAACAGCAAAGAAAAATATAACCCCAAAGTACACTTGTTAAGTGAAACTATTTGGATTTGTGGTTGTATCAACGAACAGATTGACAATTATTTTACATGGTTACACTTTAACCCTGTAGATTACTAAATTAATATATTTTTAGTTATTTAATATTGGTGTATTCCCGTCGAAAATGAGATTACAACTGATACAACAAACATACAATGAGTTTATGTGTTTGTTTACTCCCCAAGAAATCACGTGCTACTTATTCTTCATTAGAATGGTTTCCTCTTTCAAACGACATAGGCAAGACCATAACAGAAGCCGCAAATAATATTCCAATTCTAAAACCATGCGCGTCTCTCTTTTATGTACGTACGCATATAGGTTCGAATTAGCAAATACGTTTTCAATTTCAGCAAATAATCATTAAATTGCAGCATCCACATATACAATCTAAACATTCTAATAAACCACCAATCCAAGTTGAAAATTAATCAAGTTTGCGCTTTAGGTTGGATACGCGCTAAACTAACTAGAATTTACGTCTGAGCAAATTAGATCATCCCGAAATTATATCATCGAGTTAAAGATCACGAGTAATAATTATTCATGAATATGATAATCAAAGACGTTTGTCAGTTTTGATTTGTTTCAGCGTTCGAGGCGCATTTTTATGAACTCAGACATTCTTCTTCGAAATGTTAACTTGTTATGGGTCAATGGAGGTGTCCTCAACACGGATAAAAAATACTCCGAATTAAATCCGGAGTCGTTTGAAGCACTGCTAGGGAGCCTTGGGAGAGCAAATTAATTAGTTTTCGGTCCACTTGGTATTCTTGATATAAAGAAACTTAAATGGCCTTATTACAAGGTACACAAAACCTATTTACAACGAAGGAAAAAACTAGAATGCGTGCCATATGGGGGAACAAGCTTCAATAATGTTTATCTTTATATGCAACATGTGCTTGCATTTGCCAAGAATCTTCTTGGTTGTAATGGGAACTTCTTAACTTTCGTTTAAACATTTTTTAATTCAAGTCTACGAGCGTTTTTCTGAGTATCTGTTTTATTTTAGCATATTTGAAGAGGTTGTAAGTAGATGTAGATAAACGCAGTTGGGAAATTAGGTTGGAGAAATATTTGGATATACTAGAAGACAGCTGAATGCAATCGGAAATGATAAAGAAACGTGCAGCCGAAGCCAGGATTTTTGGAATGACATTTGTGGAAGTAACCGGAAATACTTGAAACCAATACCGAGCTATATAGAGTCTGGTTAGTTATTGGAAAGAGTACGAGGATTGACCTGAAGTTCGAAAAATTTGTTTTAAATATTTAAAATGATTTGGAAATATGTTGATGTACACAAGTATAGTTTAAGTATTTGGAATGTTACGGGTAGAAATAAATCGAAAAACTTAGAAGTATGTGGAAATATTATAGGAATATAAAGTTTCAGGCTAGTTTCTTGAGAAAGTACTTGGATTTGCCTGAAATGCTTGGAACTATCTTGCAAGTAGAAAGAACGGTTTCAGACATATGTGGAAATATTTTGTTAAAGTATATATTGGAAGTAACACTCGATGAAGTATATAAGAAAAAAATGTAGAGCCATTAAGATAACATTCAGGTTTTGGAAAGCTACTGGCGCAAACAATTGGAAGTACTTAGAAGTATGTGGAAATAATATAGAAATACAAGTTCAGGTTCGTTTCTTTGAGAAAGTACTTGGATTTGCCTGAAATGCTTGGAATTAGCTTGCATGTACAAGAAAATGTTTCAGGCATATGTGGAAATACCTGGTATACGGATATATTGGAAGCAGCAATTGATGCAGTATATACCAAAACGTAGAGCCATTAAGACAAACTTCAGGTTTTGGAAAGCTACTGGCGGAAACAATTGGAAGTACCTAGAAGTATGTGGAAATAATATAGACAAATAAAGTTTCAGGTTCGCTTCTTGAGAAAGTACTTAGATTTGGCTGAAATGCGCGACATTTTTTGCAAGTAGGCGGAAAGCTTTCAGAAGTATGGGGCAACATCATGGAAGTATAAGAAGGTAAGCGACAAAATTCAGGTTTTCAAATGCTACTGGCGGAAGTAACTGAAAGTACTTGGAAGTATGTGGACATAATATAGAAATCTAAAGATTCCGGTTAGTTATTTGGCTACATAGATTTACCTCGCAAGTTAGGAGGTTTGTGGAAATATGTGGATATATACTAAAAATATGAAAATATCAGCACAAATAAATGCGAAAATTGAATATAATATAAAGACATAAAGAAGAAGTTCAAGTATTGAGATATTATTAATGGAAAGCATCGGAAGTCATTCGAACGACTTGAAAATAATATAGAAATATAAAGTTTCAGGTGAGGTACGGAAGGAAGTACACAGATTTACCTGATGTATTTTGAAATATCTGGAAATGTTTGGAAATTTGATGAAAATACAATAACAAGAAGTAAGCAAACATACACCTATTAAATATTTGAAAATGCTATAGATATTAAGAACAAGTGCATGTTTTGGAATATAATCAGCGAGTATCGGAAGTAACTCGACTTGAAAATTGAACAGAAATATGGTCTCCAAGTTTTGAATGTTATAATGGTAAAAATTATGATCAAGGCTGGTAACCTTGTCACCATGTGTCAATGTTACGGAAATACTTCCAAGATCCTTCAGGAGTTTCATGGACCAAAGAAGAAGAAAACGATTGGTGAAATTACTTGAAGGAACGGTACAGTATTTTGGAAATATAGAAAAGAAGTACAAAAGCAAATACATATATGAAAACAATGTTCTAAGTACTAATACAGTACGAAGATGAAATTTTAAGTTTTTTAATGCTTGTGGTGGAAGTAAATAGAAATACTTATAGGAACACGAAAAAATATACAAATACCGAAATTTTAGGTTAATTATTTGAGCAAGTTCACGGATTTACCTGATATGTGTGCAAAGATTTTGCAAACATGTGGAAAACTTTTAGAAAAGACGGTGATGTAAACCAGAAAACTTAAAGTACATGGAAATAACGTAGGCCCATTACGACAAAGTTTGAGTTGAGTAGCAGTAAATTAAAACAGTTCGAAGTACGTGGAAATGCAGTTTCGGATTGGTTATTTGGGAAAAGGCACAAATTTATCTTGCCACAATGTGAAAAAGTTTTGGAAGTTAGTAGAAATGCGTTGTAAATATGAAAATGTAAGCAAAATGGATAAAGTATTTGAAAACAACATAGAGACATGAAGACCAAGCTTAGGTACTGGAAGACTGTTAGTGGAAGTAACCTGAAATACTTCAAATTACTTGAACAGAATACGGTAACATAAAGTTTGAGGTCAGTTATTGGAAGAAGTACAAGAATTTTCAAAGAAACCGGAAGGAATAGTTTGGCAATACGTGAAAAACATCTTTGTATTATAAGTATGATGAAGTTCAGGTTCTGGAATATTACCAGTGGAGGTAGATAATTGAAAATAGAATAGAAATATACGGTTTCCAGTTCTGGAAAGACATTGGAGGAACTCTGTAGTATCCTGAATATGGGTAAGGAAATAGAGATATGGAAATTATAGTAGTAACAGCATGAAGATGAAATTTTAGTTCTTACAACATCTAAGGCAGAAATATATTAACATGTTCGGCAATTTGTAAGGAAGTGTCTAGAAACGATTATTTGGAAAATATAATAGTAAATGTAAATACCTTACCATACCATTCAAAATGTCAAACTGTGGGGTACTTATTTTAAAGGTGTTATGATGAGAATCTATACAGAAGCATACTTAAATATATGTGAAGTGCAAAATAAGATAAACAGCAACAAGGTCCTGAAGAAGGGTATAAAAGCTCTAGAATTCTACAAAGTCTGCTGAGGAGTATGAATAGCAGGTTTTTGAGGTTGGAACTGAGTTTTTATCAGCAATAACATCTTTGATATTTCGTTGAATAAAACCACAGTCAATTCCTACAAAATAGATTTAATGTTGTTAAAGGTATAAAATGGTGTGGTTAACGTTTTCGAACCCACTTGGGTTCATCTTCAGACTAGGAAGATAAAATATCAACATTGCAAAATATTAAACAACCATGAATGAACTAAATCTGACACTTCATAATTAAAGAACTAAACATCTCACGGCAAGGCCGAGAATAAATATTAATGTAAGAAAAATCAAATCATGATTATAATTATTTTAAATTTAAATTTGCGAAACCCAAACATTTGGGATCGTATTAAGATGGAATAAACAGTCAAACAAGGAACGTGTTCGACATATGTTTGGGTTTCGCAAATTTAAATTTAAAATAATAATTATAATCATGATTTGATTTTTGTTACTATATTTATTTTCGGCGTTGTCGTGAGATGTTTAGTTCTTTAACTATGAAGTGTCAGATTTAGTTCATTCATGGTTGTTTTTATTTAAATAATTTTTCCTACCATCTTTTAATATTTTGTAATTTTAATATTTTATTTTACTAGTCTGAAGACGAACCCAAGTGGGTTCGAAAACGTTAACCTTTAACTACATTAAAACTATTTTGTGGGATTTGACTGGTTTTCAACGACATATCTACCTTATCCCATTATGAGGCCTATGGACATCAACGAGTTTATCTTTGATATGAATAGTATATCCAGGATTTACTATAGTGCAACATTATATTTCGAACTGACCTACATATACAAATACATAAAACCAAACCAGGACTCTAGGAAAGGTTAAGTTTAATACGTTTTCCACGAAAACAGTTATATAAAAAAATGAGTAACTCTGCGAAACTACCAAAGGAAACAATCAAAATATCATTTCCATGAAAACGTCTCAGACTTTGTATTTTACTAGGCTGAACTTCTGAAGACACACATAAATATTAACCCCAATTCCCAACGAAGACACACCATAAAAAGTTTGCTTTTTCAAAATGAGTAACAGTTTGACCTTTCGGAGTTTTTGTTTTCTATCCAATTTTAAGCTGTTCTGTTTCGTCTTGCCGACCTTATTCTCTTTCGACTTCCTAAACCATTCGGCTATTTGAATTATGACCACAACTTGAGCTGCAAAAACTATATAAAATCGACAACGAACAATAGTCGTAATCAAATCCATATTTGTGTGCAATCTTAGTAAGGTCTATTAATAGTTTTAGTCTGGATTTATCTATTAGGACAAACCGAGAAATATTCCGAAATAGAAATGATTCGTTTATTATGCTTATTTATTCCAGTGGAACAAAATAATCAAATTTTAAGGCAATGATATAGAAATCTAAATTTAAAAAGTATTTCTCACAGAAATACAGATATTATGATAAATATTTCTTATAAGAAGTAAAATATAAAAACATATTTTTGCACTTCATTTTAATTGTAAGTCACATCACGCCAAAAGAAACCTTGAGTAGTTCACAAATAACGCTGAAATTTTATTAAAGGATTCCTTACGCATTGCTATGCAATTTGCAAATAAAAGCAGCACGAATGTGGAGGAAAATGGCAAAGTAAGAGTCGAATTTACATACAACTATGAGAGCGAAAGCGAAGACAATTCTAGAGAGTTAATAAAAACATAAAACTTGCCAATATAAAATTAGCCCACTGACATGATTAAGTAGCTTGATTTACATATTCATATCTTGGAATTTATTAATCCACCAGCAGTTGGCATTATGCTAATGCCAAGTAATTTAGAAAACAAAAGTTTCTGGACTACACGTGCGGTGGAAAAAGTTAGGAAAATTTGAATACAACACAATAACGAGGTAAAATATTCGCAATAATCGTTAGCAGATGGTAAAATATCTAATTTCTGTTTATCTAACGCATGGTATTTGTTTAAAGATTGTAGCGATAGATAACCTAAATAAAAACACAGAAACTTACTCGTCGGTACTTCAGGATTGTGAACGCAATAGGATTGCATATGAAAAGCCAAGTGGTACTCTCTCACACGCAATCAATGCACCCACTGAACTTAGAACTTGTTTAAATTAAACTGTCGCGATAAAAGCAGAAGCACAACGTCCCGCTGTGCACGGAACATTTATTTTAGTACGGCAACTAATCGGAAAAGCGCACCAGACACTGTACTGAGTCACTTGAAAAATTCGAAACACGCGCCCTTTTCGCAAAAATCCGCGACGTTTTGAGCTCGATGCTGCACAGCATCACCACAACTCCAGAACGATCGCAGACGACTGATGCCGCCTCCTGCTGCGGCTCTCGAATTCGTTCTTTACGCCGCAGCACCCGCGCGTTTATTAACATACAAGGCGCCAATCTTACCTACATACAAGGTGACTTTTCCTACGTACCAAATGATGCTTACGTAAACAGGGAACTGAAGCAATTTATTCGGCAATTAATATGTTTAGGATACACGCCATAAATGGATAATAATGGTCGTAAAAAGCGCGACACGTGAGGTAATCGCGAGCGGGGTGGGCATAGAAATTACTTTTTCAGGTGCTACTTCAAGTGTTTGCGCTGCACAAACGTTACAAAACTGATAATTATGCGAGCTCTAACAGGTGAACAAGTACGGAATGTACATGTACGAGCTATTATGAATCTGTGGCAAACCCACCCCTTATTTTATTTACAAACGTCGTTTAAGAACTTGAGACGTCCAGTTTAAAGTTGAAAACTTAAGTTCAAGGTAAATATTTACAGCTTAATGTCAAAAGTATGTAACTTCCAGTTTAATTCTGAGATATTGCATTTAAAGTAGAACTCTTAAGGTTTGAAGAATCAATTTTGAGTACAAAGTCCAAACATCTATGTTAAAGTAATGTATAACTAACTGTCGAAATCTTGAGTTTAACTGCTAGGGGTCAAGTTTAATAATATTTCGGGTGCTCGTGGTAAAATAAAAGATCTTATCTGTAAAATGAAGTCTAATAGTGTGTTTAAAGTTGTCTTCAAGCTTCCTATTCTACATAGGAACCTGGGGTTTAAACAAAAAATTAAAGTTTAGATTCAAGGTTTAAGGTTTAAAACTGAAACCTTTAATTAAGAGTCACTTTTTTAAGTTTAATTAAAGATCTTGAGTTTAGTAAAACCGATGTGTCAAACTTAAAGGTGATCTTTTAAGTTTACGCTAGATTTTTAGTTTACAATCGAGATTCCAGTTAAAATACAGACTTCACTTTAAACAAAAGGTTTATGAAAGTCAATATTTCATGTTTAAAGTCAATATTTCATGTTTAAAGTCAATATTTCATGTTTAAAGTCGATATTCATAGTT
>JABXWE010034683.1:0-13389 GCA_014611495.1 Limonius californicus
ACAAAGACGTATGTCGTAGTGACATCTGCGAACGAAACAACACCAACACTGTACGTGAGACGTATTCTATCGGCTGATAGTTTGTGGTGTGCAAATAAAGCGCTAATCCGAAACTGAAAAACACTCATTGTAAGAACTATAACTTACGAGAACGAGAAGTTCAGTATTGCAATTTTTTGTATTTTCTGCGTATTTCCAGTAAATTTGGCGTCTTTACCTTAATTGCTATCGTGTGCTAGAAATGAACTAGTATTTAATATAATTCTATTTCTGTTCTAACAAATTTAATTATTTTATCCTCCAGCATTACAATAATTTGCCGGTATTCTTTTTTGGTATTTACCGTACCTTCATTATTGTTTATTTTATACAGTGTACGCCACTAATTGCAATGTTATCATTCGGGTATTGTTATAACTTTCGCAAAGAACGGGCCGGACGTATACGACACATAGAAAGAAAAATAAACGTTTTTAGTAATCATAACGACGGTTTAATTACTATTTTTTTCTTAGGATTGTTTTCGTCCACTAGCAACCATCATCTTGCTTGCATGAATTTTTTGTGTGTTTTCAAGCTCGAGCGAAAATACGAGAAATACATCTCGGGATATTATAATTATACATATCGAATAACTGTTACTGGGAGCTTCAAAGTAATCGAGGAAAAACATAGAAAACGCAAGATAGTTAAAACAAATACTGAGAAACTATTGGAATTGCGGGGGAAATTCAAAAATTATTTAATTAAAGAAAGTACCTACTGCCTGTTGTATTCTAGACTCCGATTTATTGTTTACCGTTACTGTTTAATTTTAATTAGCTAAGATAAATATTACCATAAACGAACTAGAGAAGCGAACTATAAAAACCACATACTTTTGAAAAATTACGCGTGGGTTGTTTTTCATGAAAATTTGTTGTTTAAAATCGAAGGAAGATCAAAGCAACAAACAACTAATTTTTTTATCAATTCGTGGTAAAGTTCACTATTATTGCTAATTAAATATGTATAATGTTTATGAACATACAAAATTAATTATGAATATTGATGCTTTGGTTATTTACTTTGAAATTATATGTTTAACTAAAAAGTATTATTGTAATACAGCATTGTTTACGCCAATAGAGCAAATGGAAAATAAAATATATTTCTGGTTACAAATCCAATAAATTTTATATGCTAGTTAATTGTGATTGTTTCAGTCGTAAATTTTTTATGTGGTCTATTATACGCGCCCTATAAATAATACAGCGACAGAAGTATTTTTGGTTACAAACAGGCCCACGCTTATGTTCTTTCGGAGTTGTTGGCAAATTTGCAGCGAAAGCCAAATCCGGACTTGATGATAAATGTTGCCAAGCGCTGAAAAATCGCCCCAATCTCTTCTGGATGCGCGTCGTATCGAAGGCTTCAGCAGGAGAGGGAAAGGTGACAAGAAGGAGTTCAGCTCGTGCCTGTCTCGAGCCAAAAATGCAAATGTGACGTTAACAAAATGAAGTAGCATTTCCTTAGAGGGCAGATTGCGGCAAGGGGTGTGAGTTGCGTCGGAAACAACGCACAGGGTAATGCCGAGATAGATAGGCGGTTGATCCAAAACAAGTGCGGTGATAAACGTGGATGCTGAGACCGCAACGGCGGCTGAAGACTGATGTTTGTTGTTGGAACCGTGATTTATAACGACCACCACCGCAAACAAAGCTAGCTGAAGCGAATCCTCTACAGGCCCTCCTCCCCGTTGGAATCGATACCGGCCTAGAAGGCGACCCGAAGAACAACGGTTAACAAATTCCTGGGCTAGGCCGAAAAACCTCTCGGACATCCTGATTTACCTTTCTCCATCCGATTACCGTATCCGTGGAAAAGGGTTCGGAGTGAGTCGCCCCGCGTCAATTGCATACATTTCAAACTGAACTTTAACACATTCAAAACTGAATGTTCACTCATTATACAAAATGGTCATCATCAAGCGCCTTCCCGCTGTTGGGCATCGGCCTCTTCTCTACCGCGCGTTTCTCCTCAGCGCTAAGGTAGAGACCCCTCATGTAGCTACAATTTAACGTTGAACCCGAACGACAGAAATACTAACAACTTGCATTAAGATCCTACGGTTACAAACAAGATTGGGAAATTGTATGTGGGGGTTTGTAGCACAAAATTTTCGTACGCTACATGGTAATGCTCGGGAGTCGAACCCAAGCCAGAATCGCCGGTTTTCTTAGAAAGCGAGCGCTCTTCCAACTGAGCTACCACCATCCGTTGTACAAAATACATAGTATAAGAGAGATATGAAAATAAATTTAAATGATAAAGAGTTGATGTGAAAACATCTTTGTTTGCTGAAATACATCAAAGGACGGACAAAATGGATGTTAACGCAATTCGTCTATTGCATAAGCATTAATTATTCCTATAATATAAATTGTTTGTGGAAAAAGAAGAAATGGATCGTGTATTGTTCCAGAAGAAAATATTTCTTTAAAAAAACCTTGAAGAATTCTGATCCTCGTGAAAAAAATAGGTAAAACGTCTGGTTTTACTAATTTGATTAGTAATCACGTTCTTATTATTCCCAACTTCCTACTTTTTGTAATTATAGGACTTGTAAAGGTATAATAGTCTGTATTGCAAAACGAAGAGCGGAGAGTCAATTGTGCATCGTTGGCGCGGCCCATGCCGTAAATTAATTATGAACACAGATACACATAAAATAACTAAAACTAAAATCTTAAATAACAGTCACTACCTTCCACATTCACATATGAGGCAATAAAAGCTGACTTTATTGTGGTCTAAAGTCTTTTGCAACCAGAACCCGGTAAATATATTTATTAACAAAACTGGTAACTACAAACTGAAAACATCCTCTGTATTTGTCCGTGCAATGTTCTGGAATGTTGTAAATATTTCGATTATTTACATTAAGCAATGTGCTGATAAAGAGTATGGTAGTAACTCAGCTGCAGAGCGCCCACATTCTAGGCAAAACGCCAGTAATGGCTTGTGTTTGAACCGTCAGTATTTCTAATGTAGTGTATAGTAATCTAGTGCTGCAACCCATCACACACAATTCGCCAACCCGATCTTGGCAACCGAGGCGGATCAACACCAAAAACACTATCGTGGGATTCTGTCGTTTGGATTCTATGTTAAATTGTAGTTCCCCCGTGTTGCTACCCTAGTGCTGAGGAGAAGCACGCGACAGAGAAGAGACCCGTGCCAGAAGAGGCACGTAAAGGCTGTTAACGAACTCTGAATAGTTGTTTAGCAAACTTAAAAGACACTCAGATAAACTTAAGGTAGTTATAACAGTGTACCTTACTTGCATTTAAAATAAAATGAATCTTTTGGTATAAACTAAAATTGAAATTTGAATTTTGCAGTATACTTGTATCATGTGCTTAACATTTTCTTATAACTACAGCAATCAAAAGGGCAATTAGTTAGAGAATTGACTAGCCGTCATTCAGTTTCAGATGATGATATGTTTTTAAACTTAGTAAAGACAATGAATATCTTAGCATGATCCAAACTTGATTTATTAGTTACGCGGTTTTGCAGGCTTAAATGTGCATCAATGGCAACTTCTAAACTGTTAATATTCTACTTACACAATTACGTACTCTATAGTTAGATTTGTCGAAGATTTAGTACATATTCTAAATGTTCTAATACATCGAGCGGTAGTTTTGGATGCAATCAGTAATCCGTTTTATATTTCTCGATTTCGATGTACCTAAGAATGTAGGGGAATTTGAAACCAAATACAAAAGCAAATCATTTTTAAGTCGTAATATTTCTATCGCAGTAAAATGCTACTACTATCTTAGCGATGCTAATAAAATGAGATATATAATTGGTCCAAAGTACATCAGCGCCACAAAGAATTTTTAATAATATAGCTGTCGCCATATATAATAAGTAAATGGTTTATCTTCTTATGTATTTCAAAATTGAGGTCATTTTACGTAGAAAATACATATTTTTTATATAACATCTGTACTTCCACCCTTATATATTTTCTGTCTGTCCAATGACGTCACCGCATCAACTCGCGCGTACTGACGTCTACAAGTATAATTTGGAAATTGAAGCAAAGGACATGTTCGTTTCAATACTTTTCGTATACACATGACCATTTTGAAGAATACAAAAATACGCACACGCATTTGTATAAAATATGATCAATTTGTTTATAATTCGGTGAAATTCATATTACATGCAAGAACCCTATTTGTAAGGATGATACGACCGCATCGCGCCAAGTTGCAATTCTGATCGGAGTTGAGACAACTTTGATTAATAGCGGAGGGCGCTCGCATTAATTCTGATGTATGTTACATTAGGGCCCACATTACCATGAGCTGCTGTCATCTCCATGAAGCAAATGCATCCGTCCGTCACGCTCAAATTGTTTTTGATATCTTTCTTGGAGCTTTTTGATACGGGTTGTGATGATGTATACGCTTTTAATGCATCTCCTAGATCGACTGAATACATTATTACTGGCCCCGGCCGCCGATATTGCTGCCTCCACTTCTCGAAAAACAATCTAGTCCGGATGGGAAATTTGTTATCCGCAAATTTATCTAAATTACGTTCAAAACAAACAGAATGTGAATGCAGTGGACCGCGAATTGCCATTAGGGAAGCATACTTGATACCACTACTACATTAATGGTGGCTATTTACACAAGCTAAGCGAAAGTAAATTAAAATAACCTCTTATGTGCAGAGTTTGGTCCAAATTGTGAACGCTGTGTAGGCCGAATGAATTTGAATGAAAAAGTATCACTTCCTCAAATTACATTACATTCGTTTTAAATTGCGAATTTAAACATTCGTAAATATTTTGGAATTTTTCTAAATAGTCACCTCATATCACCTAGAAAATTATTTTTTCAAGAACACAGTACTTTATGCTACCTTGAACTGAAGATTATACATTTTTTAGTAGCTTTCACCTTTTAGATAATTATAAGAAAATGGAATTAACAAACATTGATTGTGTGTAGGTATTTATTTATTTAGGGCATGGCAAACGCATCCAATAGTAGATAAATTCGTATAGAATTGTGTAATAATGAAACAGATAAACAGGTTCAATTTATAGTTGTATATTCAGAGTAGCCCACCAAGCAAAATACTACATGCGTGTATTCCGACACTAAACCACAATTCTTCGAAAAACGCCCTAACACGTCAAATTAATTTGCCAGGGGGACATGTAATGTGTACGGCTATTTCCGTTCACCTATCTCCAAAATTGGGGTGACTTTCAACATTTTAAACGGCAAGCGGTATCAAAGTCGTACCATTTGATAGATCGATGAATCTGTTTTTATTTTTCGATTCCGAGCTGTAGTTTTCACGAAAATGCTTTCCATAGTATTTTAATAGAGATAATGTTCAAAATGTCGTTGCCCATTTTGAAGCGTTTGTTGAGAAATTAGACGGCATGCGTTGATTATATGTTGTCGTAAATCTGGCATACATTGTATTCTTTAAATGAACCCATAAGAAGAAATCTAGCGGTAATCAATCCGGCGACCTTGCGGGCCATTCTGTAGCGCCTTTTCTTCTAATCCATTGACCCGGAAACCTTCGATTCAGATACTATCGAACAAGGAGGAGCCCGTCCTGTTGGAATATCAAATGAGCTTTGAGGTAATGATCGTCATCCTCTATAATATCGGTTAACATTGAATCAATGTTGTCTTGTAGCAATTCCAAGTACTTCTGTCTAGCCAAATTACCAGGTAAGACAAAGGATCAACTCGACGATCTTCAAAGGTGCCAATCCAAATATTAACTTTTTTGGGGTATTGAGTATATGTTTCGTGAAATATCCTCGGATTAGAATCTGACCGCTAGCGACAATTATGGCGATTCACTGTACTATTTACGGAGAAAGTGCAAAAAACAGACTTTATAGGAAAATTTTGATTATTTATAGCCCGTTCGCCCATTAAGTTCTTATAGCAAACGAATGTAGTAGGTATAAAATTTGCGGTGTTTTAAAATTCGTTAAATACTGGTTCGATGAATACCCGATACAGTAGCCATTTGCCTTGTACTCAACGTAGGATCGACAACAACGCGGCGCGAGTTCAACCGCTTAATTTCATACCGGATTTGCAGCAATTCACTTATACGCAAATACTGATAATACGTAACTGTAATACAGAGGTACAAAATGATGTGTAGATAAACTTCCAATTTTCTCGTAAATAATTTACAGTGGGCGGTCAGGGCCTGGGTCTCGAAAGTATGCCACCCTATTTCATTTGTTTTTCTTTAAATTAATTATCAGCCAATAAAATTGGAATCACAACAGAAATTGACATTCATTCGTATATTAACGTATATAAAATACCCGGAGCCTACAGCCAGTACTGTCAAATTACATTGAGAATAGAGTTTTCAAGGACACAGTACTGATATTATAACCATCTACTTATATTAGCTTTTACTTTACATTAAATTAAGAATTTGCAATCATGAAATGGAACAAACGTTTACTGTATAAAAATGAAACAAAGATATTAACGAGATGTTTGGAATAGTCCCTCTACATGACCTTCAAAATAGGCTTTTAAGGGTACTGTAGTGTAAAATCATAGCCATCTACTTCTGTTATCTCTTTCTTTAAATCAATTTCTGGAAAATAGAGTTGTCGATACTAAAGATAAACTAAGTTTGCTATGCCGGAAGTAATGGCATAGTCTCTTTACATCACCTTAGAAATATGCACAGTATTGTATTAAAGTGTAACCAACTATTTTCATTATGTATGTCTTGAAATTAATAGAACGAAAATAGAATTGAAGATCACGAGAACATAAACTTAATGTGCATTCGTGTGCTACACAAAAAACATTGTCTGAGTCTCGAACATACTCTCTTCACATAATTCTAAAAATAGAGTGTTCAAGGGCACAGTACTTCATACGATATTAAAGTATAACCTTCCGCTTCTGTTTATCTATTTTGGTTAATCTATTGGCGGTCACGAGAGGAACAAACAGTCAATCTGTACAAAATTAATGTTTAAAAAATAGTATTACAATTTTCGGCATACTTGGTTCAAATGTTCGTGAAAATAAAGTTCTATAAGGCCAAAGTACTTGATACTACATCAAAACCATAATCATCGAAGTCTATTATCTTTTTCTTTAAATTAATGGAGTTGATCTCAAGCGAGACAAACGTTTAATCGGTATAGGATTGATATATCAAATATACTATCCAAGTTTCTTTCATAGACATAGCAGATGGACCTGGAAAATATAGTACTCAAAAATCTTGAAAATAAATTAACGCTTATTTTAAATATATAAGTTTAACACATAAAAATAGACTCGAATTCCACGGCATAGTCACTAGAAATGACCTTGAAAATAGAGTTTTCAAGGATAAAATACGATAATCGAGCGGACGTTACCTTAAAATAATAAATCTTCTATTTAAGTCTGTATTATTTTTTTAAGTGCTAATTTTTATATAATGGCCTTGCAGTTACCTATTAACAATAATATAAATTGTAAAGATTTACGTATACATTCATTTTCTGCTTATTTTAAATACTGCTGCTATTTAATATCGCTTAAGAGGCACAAATACAAGCCCTACCACAATACTCAAAATACAATTAGCTTTGGTAGCGGTATTCCTGTACCTTTGAGCAGTATCACTTCCAAGTCAAAGACTGGCAACAGATAAAAATATCCAATACATAAATAAATGGGTACTTAGAGAAGCGAATCAGCCAATGTGTGTATGAATATTTATGACCTCATCAATTTAATACCTTACACAACATTACCATGATGGCGTTTAGAATAGAATATAAATAGGTCAAGATTCCACCTTAGTAGTTTGTTTATTGTGTGTAACGCACTAAACAAATAGCATCATAAATATCTATGACGTGCTTTGGTTGATACACTATCTCGTCTACTATATACCTACTGATAACATATATATTTGACACTTCTAACACAAAATGTTATATAGTCCTGTTAATCGATCACTTAAGATCAGTAAAATCATTTTTATAATATTGATTCATATATATCCGGATTTCCACGGAACTAACAACGAAAGTGGTATAATATATAATAATAATTGTAAGCTACAATAGCAAAATAAAAGAAGGTTTACCACACAATTACATTATTTAAATTCAACATCCTGATTTTGATTATCGTATACATACTTGAAACTGTTTCCGAATTACCAAACACTGATGGTCTATTCATGACCTAACAATTTTCATATAACAATATTATCAGAGAAGTTATGTTTACTATTTTCATAATCATATATAAATACAATACTTCTGCAACTTCCCAAACGTGGTTTGAAGAGTCGCTGGGCGTTAGAATAACTCCCATAACAGAAACCAAATAACACCTCATTTTATTACAAACTTCTAAGTAATTGCTACTTAATTTTTATGTCAAACATGTATTCATAAGTTTCTGAAACTTCTTTCACAAGAAAGCAATAGAAAATGATTATAAACTAACAGAATATTGCAGTATAATTACAGAAACATGAAAATCATCCTTGAACTCGACATGGTTATAATAATTTGAGGGTATGCGGACAATACGCTGCTCCTTTTAAGAGTTTATGAATTATGAAAGAAGAGCTCGCTTCACAATTACTTTCTACAAATTTCTTAGGCCTAGCGCTAGCGAAGTGTAAATAATTTACAGAATTCTATTAATATTTAATCGATATATTATGGTTCGTGAGAATAACTGACGGTGTAAGTAAGTAACCGAATATAGATTTCGTATTTAGATAGATATGAAAAGACGTGCTTGTAAATAATTTACTGGTACAATTTTTCATGTAAATAAATTCCCACTGTGTCCACTAAACACAACTTTACTTGAAAGTTTTATATTCTTATCCTACAAAACTGTGGATTTTCTACGGTAAATGTTTTTATTGTGCTCGTAACAACAATAACTTTACGCATAGAACATTCCTTCACCGTAACTTTTGTTGTTTCAGCTCTAAATTTTAAAACCCAGGCGCGGAGCATATTTAAAAACCAACCAACGGCACTCCGTTGTAACAGCAATAATAATATTTAAATATAACACCGGGACGAACAATAAAGTTCTGTAGAAAAGCAACTTGCACGTAAATACGCTGACTTGCAGGGCTGTAATTGTAGTTTAGGTAATTAAAATTAGTTCCTGCATATAACAGCAGTTTTTAATTGCTTCCTACAATTTAGAGCAATTTTATCTTTTGTGAATACTGAATTGGCTTTGTGGTTCTGTACATGATGTACAGCTACAGCTGGCGCTAAATGAATATTTTAACGGGGAATATTGCTCTTGTTTTGTTACTTAACGTATTTTTCGAATAGTGGAATTTATTTGTATTGCAAGGTGATTCGTGTGTAGTCACTTTGAAATCCATAATCCTATTTCCGAGGAACAGCAGGAAATGTGTTACATAAAATATAATAACACAGGAAGGTAGCAATCTAATTAATTTCGCATTACATCTGTTTATCCACCAGGAATAGATGTTGTAGCAGAAAAAATTGATTAACTACAATACTAGGGAATTTACCACAAGTAAGAGCTAGAAGACTGGTAGCCGTAGATACAACTTTGGAATTTTAAACAATCAAGAAGAAATACGAGAGGTCCTGCTTTAAAACTTCCAAACAATAAGGTGTTAGGTTTAAATTGTTCTTATAAATACTATCTATGTAATAGTGACACGCTTTGTATATAGAAATGTATAAAGATTTTCGACATTTTTAACAATGTAAATAAACTCATTCGCTACATAGCAAAGATTTCAAAACAAATATACCTAATTAAAATTCTGCTGTTGAATACAATTTCTCGTTTGTTGTTACCGGTTTACAGAAGCTGATACAGCAGATATATTGGTTTTCAGGCCTACTAGGATAGAATCGTAAAGTTTCTGTGGGCAAACTATACTTAAATACATATACATACATATCTATTAGATTTTTTTGCGTATAGGAAAATAAATTTGCAACTTGAAAATTTCAATACAATATTCTTGTCTAAGTATGAAATATGGACATTTTCATACCTATTTCACGTAATCTTCGTTTGTTGTTTTAATTGTCTCTAAACGCCCTATGAGCGTAATGGAACACTATGTATGTAGGGTATATATATATATACATACATATAATTTTTAATACTTTTAAATCAAACCACACTCTTGCTTAAAAACATTTAAGGCAAATACATATCTAATCTCCCTTTGGCTCTTAAGAGAGCGTGGTGACTTTCTGTCACTTCAGCTTCGAGTTAATAAGGTTCGACTATACTTTTTATTATCTTCTAACAACCCAAATATTCGATAAAATTAAAGGGCAAGTACGCCTGGAAAATAATTGCCGATCTGTTGCTAAATTTCAACAAGCAGACTGAAATTTTTTCAGTAATTGTGGTTATCTTTAAATTTCGTTTAAGGGTGCTTTACAAAATATGAATCAGTTTAATAGCTTCTGTTATTTTCTGAAGAACAATGTTTCTGAGGTTTTCGTTTAGTACAATAGTCTACAACTTTAGATAATTTACGTATAAACCGCCATCTATCAGCATTGAAAATAACCAGAAGTAGCATCAAGTTGGCTATTTTAAATGAGACGCCCACTACATTTATCAAATATTCTGAAAGAGCTATATTACAAACGTAAGGAATTTTTTATATTTTTCTATGACTAAACAATGATTTTTGAGGAAAAAATTAAATACTGAACTGTGATAGGTAGAGAACGGATTTTATGCAAACTGCATATAATGTAATTTTTTCATATCTTGCGAAACAATCGATAATGTCAATGAATCACGGTGTTTAGAGTTAATTAACACAAATTAATTAATGCATATTTTGCATATTTAGGCAAAGTCTGCATATTTAGACGTTTTATGCATGTTTATGCATAAATTTTATATTTTTGCATACATTTTATATCCAATTTCCAATTTTATGTAACAGTGGTTTTTTACAACATCATAGCTTGTTTTGCATTTAGTATGAGTAAGGTCGCAAACAGTTTATTCTAAACGTAATTAATTTTCTCAGAAGTTGGGTAAACACTAGGTTCTGCAGTAAGCCCTTGTTTATTGTAGATAGATCTTGTATATTGTAATATTTTTTGAACGTTTAAATCCCTTTTAACACTTCATTCTTTCTAAAGTACTTGTGCTTCCTATTAGTAATTTGCTGCTATTGTAGTTTAAGGCTTTGGCTAGAATGGTTCAACAATTTTATGATGCATTTCTGGTGAAGTTCATTGTATTTGTATACATATTTTACCCGAATTTAATTCACATTACTTGTATGGCACGCGGGCTTAACCGAATAGCTGAAAAAATTAGGAACCAATTTCCATGCATTAATGATTTAATTAATAACGCACAAAAAGTATTTTTAAAGCTCCCTTAAGAGTTCAATTGTATAAAGAAAAACTTCCAAACACTCCTCTCCCTCTCGAACCAATTTTAACCCGATGGGGTACATGGTGGGAGGCCGCTATTTTTTATGCAGATAATTTTCAAGGGATAAAAAATGTCATACACGAAATCAACGATTCGAGTAGTATTGCAGTTGAAAATTGCAAAAAAGTAATTAAATCATCAAAAGTAGAACAAAAATTGGCATTCATTAAAGGCAACTTTGTGTCAAAGTCAATAACAGAGTTCGAAAAACAAGGAATGACTCTAAACGAATCTTTGGAGCTGATAACCCGGTTTGAAAATTCGTGTAAAAACGTAAGAGGTGAAATTGGGGCAATTATTTTGGAAAAATTTAATTCGGTAATGAAAAAGAATCCTGATTATGCTGTTTTAAAAGACATAAATAGAGTTTTCAATGGCGAATTTGTTGAAGAATTAAATTTAGATCCTAATATAATTTCAAAATTTGCAAATGCCCCATGCTCGTCGGTAGATGTTGAACAATCGTTTTAAATTTACAAAAATACATGTTTACCGATAGAAGACGTAAATTTCTTCTTGAAAATTTGGAAAAACATTTAGTTGTAAGTTGTTTTCATAATAATGAATCATAGTTTAAAATTTAGCATAAGCTGATTTGTGGTGATAACTATAAGTACAATTAATTATTCTGTATTGCTGTAATTTTGTTAACAGATAAAAATGTTTTAAAAATGTTTTGTTATTTGTGTATTTTAATGCGTATATTTGTTTTTAACTTTTTAACATTTATCAATTTACCATAAATCGTTTTTAAAGTCGATTTTGAACATATGCTATTGCATATGCAAGTGCATATTTTCAGAATTTACTGCATATATTTAAAAAATAGTGTGCATATATATGCGCATATTTCCGCAATAATCGACTGCATATATTCCGTTCTCTAGTAATAGGTTATTCTTGCCATGTTTTTAATCATAGAAACCAAAGGAAATGTATCAAACTTTAAGGGCACATCATTATTTAAACCACGGATGCTCTGCATATAATATCCGAACATCCTCCATCTTTACGTTTTTTTCCAAAAGCACCTAATAGTAGAACAGTAAACAATTAATCACTCTAACAAATCAATAGTAAATATGAATAATTGCAGATCTGGCAGTATTTTATCACATTCCTTTATGTTTCTATGAATTCAACTGTGATCTATGGAACTTCAGCTTCTCTAGTCTTTCTTTACTAGTGCTGTCAAATCTGTTACATTTTAAAATCCGGATTTCGGATTTAAATTATCCGGTATCCGAATAATCCGGAATCCGCCGGATTTTTACTATCCGGATAAAAACCGTCTTGCAAATCCGTTATCGGATAAATTAATTATCCGGATGCATCCGGAAAATCCGCTATCCGGATTTATCCGAAGAATCCGATATCCGGATATATCCGAAAAATCGGATATACGGATTTACCCTAAATAATCCGCTATCCAGATTTTTTTTAAAGCCGATATTCGGATTTAAGTAAAAATCCGTTTTCTGAATTTATCTGCGTGCGTTTATTTATTAAATTAAATTAAACATTTAACTAAATCTACATAAATACAGTCTGCATTAATCCGGCATGTAGAATTTGTATGAATATGTAGTTAAATCAGATAAACATAGGAGAAAAATTGTAGGTATATGCGTATTGCAGTAAAATCGCTGTCTATGTCTAAGTTCTTGATTTTATACTTAATTATTCAAAATCATCGATAAATCTGTTATAAATATATTACCTGGATGTATTCGTTATTTAAATTCAAAAAAATTACATATTGGCAGCAACTATGAATCCAATATGTGCAAACTTAATTATTCAGTATTTTATTTGTTAGAATAGTAGTGTGTCGTTCAATATGTTGTTCTGCGTCGCGTCGGCGCAAAAT
>JABXWE010034684.1:0-18293 GCA_014611495.1 Limonius californicus
ATGCCACGGTACCGGCAATACATCCCTCAGCTGTTCCATAGCAGTAGGCTTTGGATTACGATGACCCAGCTGTCTCTACAAAAGGTCCCGTGCATGCCCGATAGGAGTGCGGTCTGGAGATAGCGGAGGAAGAGCAAGGTGGTTTATTTCCTCATTTCGAAGCAACGCTAAAACAACCCGAGCACGATGCCAACAGCGTTGCGACCGTTCGCAACATGGTCCATAATGATTTCTTGGGCATAACGTTGGCCCGTGACTGTACCTACCATTAAAGATAGGGAAGTCCGTACGCCATCCTAAAGAAATTCCACCCCATACCATAAGACCACCACCAGCAAAGGCAACGAGTGGTTGGGTATACTGAGGTAAGGTACGATGTCCGGCACTACGATATACTCTTTGACGCCGGCTGTCATTGCTGAAACAATATCTGGACTCGTCCGAAAACAGTATCTCATCCCACGGGGTCGCTTCTTAAAGCCTACGTCTTGACAGTTCCACCCGGTGTCTTCGTTGAAAAAAAGTGAATTATTGCATTAATTACCAGAAGTCGATCCGCACGAGATGTTGTGATGCGAAAAGATCCACTTCCAGGTCTTCTTACAGTCGTAGATACCTGTTTCTCTAAGGCGCGAAAGGGCACGTGAAATTACGCTCTGCGTGGTTCCCCATATACCAGCAATGTCGACCTGGCGATCTCCTCTTTGGTGCATAGCAACGGCTAAATTTCGTTGTTCTGTTGTTAAATTGTTTTTCTGCATTTTTGTTCATTACTAAGAACACAAATGTATCACACGAATAGAACAACGATGAACAAAAAAGATCTAAAGAAGACAGGAAAGATTATTCAATCAAACACACAAACTCTACTTGACACTAATACGGTTAAACAATTGCAACTGGATTCGACTATTTCTTGTTTTCAACATCAAACATTGCCGCTTACTCTAATTATCAATAACAGACGACCATTAGTCGCCAAATACAAACATAGTGCTTTATATTACACCTCATAACCGCCTTTTTACCTAAAATTCTCATTCTAGCATCTTTGATAGTTTTGTATTTTACATAATTTAAATACTATTAGAATTACAGTAATTACGCAAATTCATTTTTATTATTTGCAAAATATGTTATTACAACAAAAATTTCAAGACCTACTAATAGTTAAGAAGAATTAGATAAAAGGTCAAAATGTTTGACCTATTGAGAATTTTGCATCCTTCATTTATGTTCGGATAAACTGGCGACCATTGGTACTGTATATATTAGGTTTTAGGTTGCATTTTCTCGAATATATTTTTATGCAGCTACATAGCATTTCCAAATTCCATTAAACAAAGAAAAAGCAAACCATCCCATAATTAAAGCCGATTATAGGTTATTTTATAAATTATAGTTTACGTCGTATCTGGAAACGGTCAAATAATAAACATTTGTCGAACGTTGTTACCTTAGTAAAAACTTCCTGAAATAAACTTTTCCTTAAATCATTGATTTCTAAGTGTATCCATATTTTACTCACTCTGTACGTTAACTTAAATGAGCTAACTAGTTGATGAAAATTTAATAAAAGTTTACATTTGCAGAGTATAGCCATAACAATTATATAATATTGATGCAGTTATCAGAATAAAAACATGACGTGAAACGTAATAAGTACTACAAACATCAAATTGTTTGTATATCTAGTGTGATAATTAAATATATTAATCCAGTGATAAGCATTCAACAAATAATAACAAATGTCGCCACCTCATAATTGCTATAGGATAATAAATATTACAAAGTTAAACAAGAAGACTTGGGGATATTATTATAGCTTACCATTACAATTACAGCTCGGATTTACAAGCAATATAACCAAAATATAAGCATATACACAGTGTTATTTTTCTTTACACACCTAATTTCCCCAGAAACAAACTGTTTAAAAAATATGAAAAACTAATTTTAAATAACGTTATACGCTCTTTCCAACTGTTCGGAATAAAACGTTATATCCATCAACAGCCTTTCCGTCCCACTGCTGGGCAACGGCCTCTTCTCTGCCACGTGTTTCTCCTCAGCGCTTAGGTAGAAACACGGGGGACCTACAGTTTAAAGTGAAATCCGAACGACAGAAATTCCAGAGAAGGTTTTAGCATTAAGATCCCACGGTTGCAAGCCGAATTGGGAAATTGTGTGTGGTGGATTGCAGACAAGATTTTTATAAATCTGCATAGTTCTGCTTAAGTTTCGAACCCAAGCCAATCGACGTTCTATTCAGAAAGCGAGCGCTCTACCAACTGAGCTACCACCACGTTATATAAACCTATAAAAATAGCAACGTTTCCGAAATTAAATTTTTCTTTTGAAACACTTTGTATTACATTGACTAATTGGGATATTAATTAAAGTTTCAACATAGCTGCTTTGTTATCTTTTTCTTTTAAGCAATGTATAACGTAGAAAAAAGTTTCCTACATTTGACCGTTTTCGTAAAAAAAAGGGTGTTTATTAAGCAAACGTACGTTGCTTTTCAAAGTGATGACGACGAATTACTGTTACTTAAATTTCGAAACGCAAAACGCAAAAACCCACCAATAAATTATCATTTCAATTTTTAGAAAGCTTGATTTTGACGGAATTACTAAGAGTGTAAAGATAACCGAACTGTACTAGAATATGCATTAAATACAATAAATGGTGCATAAATAATTTGCAATGGAAAGAAAAGAAACTAAGGTGCATTAAAGCGCGAAAGACGGGCATAGGAGAGAAGATCGCTACGTCTCCAAAGAGATAAAGCACTCAAAGAAAAAAAATTGATAAATGTTTGTATTCTCTGTATAAATCTATAAATGCATGGCTGTGTTCTAATAAGTGTTTAGCGTAGTTGTTAGATTTTTCTGGGTGTTCGTATTTGTATGGGCGTATGTGTTCTTTGTATCTGGTGCCAAAATTTCTAATTGTCTGGCCTATGTATATAGAATTACACTGCGAACCTGCTAATTATAAACAGCCGATTTGCACAAATCATTAGTTTTAAATTTTCTTAAAATTAGGTGTTTTCAAATTAAATTGCTCACAGTGTACTTCTGTACACAAAGGCTAGACAATTTGAAATGCAAATCCTAGATACAAAGAACATATACACTCATATAAATACACACACCCAGAAGAACCTACATATTCTAAAAACTTGTTAGAGCATAACCATGCGTAGACCTTAAATAAAATAATAACATGATTACACTTCTGGATTAATATCCCTAATTTGAATACCTGCACTAGGGGCCTTTCAAATTCACAAATACACCTTCAATTACTGAGCATATTGAGCTCAGAAGTTCCTCTCTTTTGGAAGTGTTAGAATAGAAGACAGAGTCAAGACCGAAACCCAGAAAGGTCCAATGAGCTGTCAGCTACAAACAATATTGCTTTTAAAAATATCATGTCAGGAGTATATGTTGAAATATAGTACAGGGTGTTTCTGAATAATGTGCTAATATTTAAGGAGGTTATTCTTGGGTCCATTTTGAGAAAAAAACTTCATATGAACATATGTCCTAAAGGTCTTAACTTTTGAACTACAGAGTGCTAAAGTTTTAAGAAAAAATTCTTTTTTTTTATGATAACTTTGGTATGACACTAGATATTTTTGTGAAACGTAGTACGCATCTTCTATGCATCAAAAGGCAGTTTCTGCTGTACAACATAATTTTTTATTCTTGCCAGTTGCGTTCGTGCGGGATTTGCATTGAATCATTTTAAAGAGAAAAGCGATACGCTACTGATTTTTCTTAAAATAAAAATTATTTTTGAAATCCTCATTCCTTTCTGAGCAATCTGGCTTCTTGATTTTTTTCGTTTGACGTACGGTTTTGCCATAAAAAATAAAATTCATTCATTTGCACGTTCTTATGAAATTGGGTATTATCAAGGATTAAAAACGTATCTAGTAGGTAAAAAGCAGATTTTGTTTTGTAAACATAAACAGTTTTGACAGTTGTCTACCTAGTCTAGTTGTCACGTATTTAAGTAATTAAAATTAACAATATTATTAAAAAAACATGGTCCATTTTACGAATTCTGAGTTTGCAGATATGTATTACATGTATGGGCTTGCTGATGGTAATGCAATGCAAGCCACGCGGTTGTATAAAGACCGCTTTCCAAATAGAAATATTCCGGATGCACGAACATTCAATTTTGAACCAGACAATCATCTAAAAGGAGTACAACGTACTGTAAGAACACCAGAAATTGAGGTAGCAGTTTTGAATTCAGTTGAGGAAGACCCCGGATTAAGTACACGAAAAATTGGGAAGAATTTGAATATCTCACATATTCTTGTTTGGAAAATTCTCCATGACTTTTTATTATATCCCTACCATATCCAACGGGTTCAGGCTCTACTCCCTCGCGACTTTCCATTACGGATGAACTTTTGCCAATGGTTTCTTGAAAAAGTGTATGAAAATCCATTATTTGATACTGAAATTTTACTCACCGATGAAGCCAATTTTTCCAGAAACGCCATCCAAAACTTTCATAATAATCATTCTTGGGTTGACGAAAACCCACATGCAATCTTGGAATCCCGTCACCAGGAGCAGTTTTCCGTTAACGTGTGGGCTGGAATATGCGGTGATTATTTCATTGGACCCTATTTTATTCATGAGAGGTTGAATGGGCATAATTACCGGCAGTTTCTCGAAGAAGAATTGCCAGCTTTGATGGAAGATGTTCCCATTTTAGTGAGAAATCGACTGTGGTTTATGCACGACGGGACACCAGCGCACCTCAGTGCTCTGGCGCGCGAATATTTAAACCAAAATTACAATAATCGCTGGATAGGTCGCGGAGGACCACAGGCATGGCCACCTAGGTTCCCGGACCTCAATAGGTTAGATTATTTCCTGTGGGGTCATCTTAAAACATTGGTTTACAGCAGACCAATTCATACTGAAGAGCAGTTGAGAAATCGCATCATATTTTCTTTCCAAAGAGTACGTGAGTCCATGAGAAGAAGAGCAGAGGCATGCATATTGGCAGGAGGTGGACATTTTCAACATCTCATTGAATTTATTTCTTTGTGTGTTTATTGTAATTTTGTGTTAACATTCCAAAATGTATTTAGATTACTTTAATTTCATAATTTTAACCTTTTAAAATTAATCTCTTGAAAAAATTATTGTTTAAAGTTACATAAATTGTTTTTTCTCGTAAGTGGTCTAGCGAGATGCAAATAAATGAATTTTTTTATGGGAAAACCGTACGTCGAACGAAAAAAGAACAAGAGACCAGATTTGCTCAGAAAGGAATGAGGATTTCAAAAATAATTTTTACTTTAAGAAAAACCAGTGGCGTATCACTTTTCTCTTTAAAATGATTCAATGCAAATCCCGCACGAACGCAACTGGCAAGAATAAAAAATTATGTTGTACAGCAGAAAATGCTTTTTGATGCATAGAAGATGCGTACTAGGTTTCACAAAAATATCTAGGGTCATACCAAACTTATCATAAAAAAAGAATTTTTTCTTAAAACTTTAGCACCCTGCAGTTCAAAAGTTAAGACCTTTAGGACATATGTTCATATGAAGTTCTTTCTCAAAATGGACCCAAGAATAACCTCCTTAAATATTAGCATGTTATTCAGAAACACCCTGTATAAAAACACAGAATAAAATAAAACTTATTTAAATTTTGAATATTTTGAATTCATAATTAATATTAATTTCTAGGGAGTAATGCAAGATACAATTAACTAATATAGCAAATTATTATAATTACTGACCTTTATTATTCAATGCTACAATAACTTATTTATATCTTACTTTCTGTATTTTTATTCCTGAAAAGTTTGAACGAAAAAAATCACCTGCTTTCCCATTTCTTATATAATAATAAAAAAAATTCCGACATAAATATTACTTAAATTATATACAGGGTGGGCCAATGAAAACGAAACAGACCCGAGTTTTCACATTTACGTCACTGTTTTAAAAATCTCTCGGAATTGTCAATTTTTGTTTTTAAGGGGAAAGTTTGCGTTTTTTTCAACCTTGTTACTGCAACCTCTCAGGGGTAGTGAGCTTCACCCATCAAATTTTAAATGGGAAAGTGGATCAAGTAATATATAATTTTAAAGGGCATTACATTCTCGTTTTAACGCTTCCTAGTTTTCAAATTCGGATTAGTAATTTTCGAGATAATGCCTTTTAAAGATAGTAACCCGCCGAAAACCAATAATTTACACCTGTAACATTTTACTGATTAAGAAATTTAAATTAACTTTCACTTTATTAAACGTTCGGAATGTTGACCTCCAACATCCATACAGTTTAGTCGAAAATTGTACTTGTGTTTTGGATTTTTCTTGTTGTTATTGTTAATTTTTGTTACAAAATGGTTTATTCTACTGCGGAAACGGTATTAATAATTGAACTTTATTATGGAAACGGTAGATCCGCTAATATTAAAGCTGAGTTATTTAAAGAACAACATCCTAATAAGAATGTTGATCGAAAGTACGTTCTTGAGTTAGTAACCAAATTTCT
Organism: Limonius californicus; assembly: GCA_014611495.1. Lineage (NCBI taxonomy): Eukaryota > Metazoa > Arthropoda > Insecta > Coleoptera > Elateridae > Limonius > Limonius californicus. The sequence continues at coordinate 6,551 of JABXWE010034684.1, forward strand.
GGAGACGGGAACGGTGGCAAATCGAAAGCGAATCGCAGAAGCTGCAAATCGAACAGTGGAAAATGAAACTATGGAAGTTGCACTTTTGGATCACGTCCATCTCGATCCTACTTTGGGTACCCGTAAGTTGACAACAATTGCTGGCATATCCCCAGGTAGCATTCGAAGAATTTTAAAAGCCTATATATTTCATCCGTAGAAAATCCACCTTGTCCAAGAATTAAACGAAGATGACTCACACATAGTCCATGATATTCTAACTGAAAATCCTCAAAAATTAAACGTGTGGGCAGGAATTTATGGCGATGTTGGTCTTTTTTTCTCCCAGGAAATCTAACAGGAGAAATATATTTGGATTTAATACGATATCATGTTGATCCAGCAATAACTGAAATTATGGAACAAAGTTACCCTTAAAATGTGAATGAATTGATGTTTCAACAAGACCTCCACACTATGCCCTTGGTGTTCGTCAGCATCTGAAAGAAACATTTCCTGGTAGATGGATTGGCCGAAGGGGAGCAGTGAGGTGGCCAGCGAGGTCAGCAGATTTCACCATTTAGATTTCTTTCTGTGAGGCCATATAAACAGTAAAATTTATAGTACTCATCCAGAATCCCTAACTTATTTGCGTCAACGGATTTTCAACGAATGAAAGTTAAGGTAAATCTCTTAATCAATAAAACATTACTGGTGTAAATTATGGTAAAAGTGAAAAATCATGAATTATTGGTTTTTGGCGGGTTACTATTTTTAAAAGGCATTTTCTCGAAAACTGCTGCTCCGAATTTGAAAAACCAGAAAGTGTTATAACGAGAATTTAATGCCCTTTATCCGAATATTGAATCGATCTTCTTTATTTTATTTGATTAAAATTTGGTGTTGATTATTATTCGATCTTCATTGCAGCGTTAGAATAATGCAATTATAAAACCAAAAGATTAAAGTGTTTTAAGTGGTTTTATTAGTAATTTTATTGCTATGACTGTAAATTCATTCCAAAACAAATACTAGTATTAACTGCGATTATTGTTTCTGTATTTCTAGTTCTCTGTCGGGCAATTTTTTCAGTGCGCTGTTGAATCTCCCCATTCATACATTGATTTTGAGAGAACAATTACTGTTATAATATTAAAATGTTAACATATACAGGTTGGTGCATTTTTCGATGCTCACCATTGGTGTCACAAACGGTAAGAGACACGGCGTCGGTTAAATTAAGGACAGTTTGCGAAAGCCGAAATTTCCAACATTATTTCAAGCAAATAAATCCAAAAAGAGCAAAACTTCTTAGTAGAAATTAAATCCAACGTAAAACCCTTTAAGTAATTCTAATTCTTTGTTACTTTAACTTGTTATCCCGCAGCTAAACATTAAACCGGTAAAAACGCCGAGGATCAAGCAAAGTAAATTAATAAACTCCCTTCCTGAATTATACGAGATTCCGTACTTGGCTAGTAATATTACATGCTAAGCAGAAGCTTCCTTAATAAAATCCAATATGAGCGTGTGCCCCAGAGTGAGCTTAAATGAACCGAAAGCAAATATTATGGGTAAACAGGGTAAACCCTGGGGCGTGGTGAGGTGGACATTGCCTAACCGGCCGTGCTGCCTTGATTTATGACTGACCGCTGGCCTCCTCTTGTTAAACGAGATATAATTAGCCGACTATGGACTCGTGCTGTGCTGGACAGTGGTCACTCATGGAACTGGTTTGACACACGATGTCAGAAAACTTACATGGGCATAAATCTAAAGCTTGTCACCTGACAACCTTATCACGTCCAGAACTGCATTTCGAAGAGCTGTTTTGTCACCTGACCAGTTGCGCTTCCTTCCTGTTTTTTTGTCCTTAATTAAACAGTGAGTGCAGTATATTCGGTGTAAGAACTTTTAGGGTTGCAGGTTATATACGGTACAATTATTTAATACACAAACCGTGCGTTTAGCATTTAAAAATGTTCCCCAACCCGATGCTTTAAAAATATCATATGCGCGATAATACTAGCACAGCCGTGATGTATTTAGTTTAAGTTCAAACATAAAAAAGCTACTGGTTCTGTTGTACTTCCATTTGGTAACGTAATGCATGATTAGATGCAGAACATTTTCCTGATATAATAAAATGTAAATACAAAAGATTGTACCGGTTCATAAGAGATAGTTAAACATATAGACAGACAAGAGATAGTATGGCAGACAAATCTAATTACGCAATGATTATAATCGTACCAGTGCTATCAAAAATAATAGACTAGTGGTTCCCATGGCATATAGGGTTAGCGGGGTCGCGGAAGGATTTTCAAATAAAATTAAAATGCATTTTCAAGAAAAAAATAAATCAAATATAAAATATTAAAATTTTCAATAAATGCAAGAACCTTTTTTTATTTCATTCAGTCATACTACCGTTCCCTCTCCTGGAGTCGCTTTCGCATTACTTCAGGGGTGGTGTGGGCGTCCCTTACATACTAACCATTCATGCAACATGCACCCTAAACTTAACTAAGTGAAATATGGTCGCCTCAGATGGGGTTAGAACACGCGACCGATCGGCCGCATTTCACTGTGACTTCGAGTGGCAGCGCGAACATTAATAGGATGTGTGTGCCTGTTTTTCAGAAATTACCTGTTCAAACCTGGGCTCTGTATTCGCACAATAATATCATTTTCAAGTTCGATGCAATTTCTTACTTCTGTTTTGATGGCAGTCGTAGACGAGAAACTTGATTCGCACAAATATGATACAGCAAATGGCACCAAAGACACAAGCTCGGGGTATTCTTACATTCTTTTGGTCCAATCTACGTTCTAGAAAAGATATTACAATAAGTTTTCTTTTTTAAGTTTGTCGAAATTTCACCTTGTTCAACGGAAATAGTCAATGAAATGTTGTTTTAAAATATGCAAATTAACTTGCATATCTGCAAATACGTGCTCAGAATTTATCATATTATCATCCTTAACTAAGTCTTTCACGAGTTCTTGAACGCACTGAAACGAATCAAACTTATTTTCTCCAATTCAAGTCTACCAGAAGTCAAATTTCTTTACAAATCCGTTAATTTTGTCAGTGGCTGTTATTATGTTAATATCGCGGCCTTGAAAACTGCAATTCAGAGTGTGAGTGCTCGAAAATATCAACAACGAGAGCCATCCTAAGAAGCCAAAGGGAAATCGAAAATATGTTCACAAATTCCAGTTCCGGTTCCGCTTTTAACTGTAAACTCTTTTCAAGACGTTACCCCTCGAAATCCGTCTTACTTCCGTGTGATAAAGAAAGTTTGCGTATAAAGAATCCATGTCTTCACCATTTTTTCGAAAAATACAAGTCTGCAATGCTTTCCGCTTGATAGAATTTTCCACGTTAATGACATTTTACAAACCCAATTCATTTCAGAAGTCAATATTTTAATGCATGAGCTTCTCGATGTAAAAAAAGTGTGACCATGTAGCATTTGGCATTATCTCTTTTAATCTGACAGTAAGGCCAGATCGATGTCCTGTCTTGGCGCCATCGGTGCATATACCAACGCATTTTGTCCAGTTAATCTCGTACTTATTACTACTTTGCATAAAAGTGCCGAATAAACATGATACCTCTAATGCAGTACAAAATAATATATCTTCTGCAATACCACATCCAGTAATCTTACAAATGCTATAAATTGGGCACAGTTAAAAATATCCGTGGATTCGTCCATCTGTAATAAGAAGTACTAGCACTTCTTAATATTTTCAACAACTTGTGTTAAAATATTTTATGCCATGTCACTTATTTTTTATTTAAATGTCGAAATAGTTTTGATGGCTTTATACTTTCTTTTGACAACATTTCTCCACAAAGTACGCACTAGGACCATATTTGTTGGATAATATTTGTTATTGATTTATTGTACTCAACACACAGTACATCATGCAATTTTGAAATGATGACTAATCTCATCGCGGTCTGCTGCTTATGTAGAACAAAATAGATTTTCCAGATAATTTCAATGCCATCTAGCACTCTCCCGAACATGGTGGAAATTTCCGGAAACATGGAGTAAGAATAAATAAATTGCGCTACTTGGTAATAGCCGGTGATTCTGAATGAAATTGAGTATTACATAAGGGGGGTCGCGAGAAAAACTTTTATCAAAAGGAGGCCGATCATTAAAAAAGTTTGGGAACCACTACAATAGACGCTATTATCGACCAACAGTTAACCAAAACTTTTGGCAAAAAACTATTTTGTGATAGGCAAGGCAGATCTATCACGCTTGGCGTGACAAACTTGCTAATTATGCTATTGCTACATCATGTGTTTAAGCAAAACATTTGATTATTTATATCCTGCTTTATTTTAAATATTGACGATAATTTAACTTTAAACACACTTTGATTCGAATATTTTTCTGTATCAGGTAGGTACGTAATCATTATGAAAACATACCAGAAAATTTTGTTTACAACGAAACGCAAAACAAAATCAAATAAATTAAGACCAAGAACTTTAATATTTATTCTACAACATATTCTTTAAATTTACACTTATTTTAATATTTGCTTGGTCAACCTTGGCCCTTGTTTAAGAATTGTATAGGTTTTGCTTGGAACTTACCTATTTTCCCAGTTTATCGTAAAACGAGACATGAATCATAGTCGTTTAATTCGGTTTCTTGTGGATTTTCTTTTAGATATGATGTTTGAGATCTTCTGCCAGAAGTATTGTGGTCAGGCCTAGGAATTGCGATGGCGATTCCATCCTGTCAACTATATTGATAATCATCCAAGGTTTAACTAGTTTGCCACTATAGCAAGGAGTTCTATCGTTCTGGAAAACTGTCTGTTTTCTACAAATAGATCTTTCTCAATAGATAACATTTTACAATATTTAACTATCATCCTAGAGACCACATGTAGTTGATAAACCGCTTAAGCAGACATACAACCCCATACAATAACAGCAGTTGGATGCTTTATTTTTTGAAATACATATTTTGTTCTACCCAAGAATACTCTTGCTATACTTATTGCCAACATGATTGTTGACATTACAATTGATTCATCACGCACCGCTGATTTGTGGTTCAATTCCGATGTTTCTTGGTCCATATGTTGGCCTATTTGATTCTAAGGAAGCAACAACTTCTTCCGTGCTCTCATCTAAGTCTAAAAGTAAGCAGTCTTACTTCCACAGTGGAAGCACATCGTTTATACCACAGTAGCTTCGGACTATAGTTTGTCTGATTCAGCGGAATTAAGACTTGACTTGACTACCAGGGTTGTTCTTCTTAACACAACATCATCCCGAACTGAGGTATCCTTTGGTCTCCCACTACAGGGTTTGACATCAGTTTTTCCAATAATTTCAAATCGTTTTTGGTCCGATAATTTCGTGTGATTTCTGGATGTTACTTTGCAGTGCTTCCTTAAATTTAAGAAGTGTATAAAAGCCTTTAAATGATTTTAATCTTTATATAAACATAATACCATTGGAATTTTTTATAAAATATTGTTTTAAATAGACCTTGTAACTAGTAAAATCGTCCTATTATTTTCCGCTGAAAAAATGAGAAAGTAATCAATCTCTTATGGATTTCCCTAAGAAAGCCTTATTTCAATACTTTTGTAACCGTAATTAGCAATGACATTAGTGATATAGAAACCACAACCAAAAAGTTGAAGTTAATTAGCTAAATTGTACCAAAAATGTGCCTTAAAGTAACCAAAGAGTTTTCCATAATATATGTCTAGTCCAAAAAGCATTCGCTTAAGTGACCCTCGGGATTCCATATTGAACCCCTTGTTGTTTTTGATGTATATTAAGGATTGCGATTGGAGTTTGGGCAGCTCTTATACTTTATATTATGTGGATGAAACAACCCATGCTGAATCCTATGAATATCTTGCCCAACTAGTAGAAAAATTGTATCAATGTCAGCTAAAAACTGAAAATGGTTATTCATAAAATCCAGATTCCGAGTTCTTGTCAAATGTTTACAGTTTTGTTAAATTCTTACCTTATTCACCGTTTATGTACAACAAGATTCTAAATGTACATTTTCAAAACTCATAGAAGGTCTCGAATATTAGCCTCCTAACGTAAAAATCTGATCTTTTGAGCCTCTACCAGTCGAAGTATTTGCTAATCATCCTTAGAGTAGGATTTCACTGGAACACCCTATATATTAATATCTGATGTCAATAAATAATTTTCAATTTCTGTTTTATTTCTTTATTTATATACAATATTGTAGTCTTTTAACTTAACTCAATTATTAAATTTGAAAAAATGGAGTTGGTCCTGTCTTAATACCACCCCGTATAAAATGAAAAAGTTAACAGGTTTGACAATTAAGCACCGTTTCGCATGTGACCTAAGCAATCAACATTATCACAACAACTTTACAAATTTTGATCTCTAGTCAAGTAAGTTAAACTTTTTAAACAGTCATAATGCTGGTCAAAGTGAGTGGGTAAAGTTAAAGCCAACATATAATGGACCCAGGATAACTAACAGTAACCTCATTATCTCCAAACAGTCATCGGGTAAATTTTTATGCATAAAGAGGAGCGAAAGGATAAAAATTGCTCTTTAAAAATGTGGAACAGAAGGATAATGTGTAGGATAAAGGTTCGGATAACTTTTATAGTCAGCTCATAAACAGATTCAAAATCGTGCTGTTGTACTGATTATAAAAAAATGTTAAAATATGTTTTCCCAGCAGAAATACATTTTCATCCATTTCAAGATATTAAACTTCTAAAATCTAGCAAACGATTTGGATTATTTAGCTTGGTTCTTCCATTATGTATTGGCATTACCTTTATTCACTTTGATCAACAGTTTAATTACAGAAAACGAAAACATAAGCAGCAACAAAAACATTTCACGGAATTATATAGAGTAAGGACCTAATAGAGCATACAAGAAGACATATTTACGACAGTATTGTGCAAAATATAACAATATACGGGGAGAAACGTGGTCAATAACAACCGAAATAAGGGATAAATTAAGAACGGTAAAACTAGATTTTCTAAGAATTCCTACAAGTTACCAGAGATAACATATGGCAAACAGAAAAATATGACAAAAAATTGAATTAGGTCATCAATTACGAGAAATCCAGAAAATCGTACCTTGAGATAGCATGGACATGTTGAGGGGATGTTACAGTGGTGTGAAAAAGTTCTGCATCACCCAAGAAAATAATTATTTCTTGAAGTTCAGCTACATTTTTGGCATAGCCTGCAAAAATTACTTTTACGTATTTGATTTTAACGACTATGTCAAAAATTTATCTCTTAATTAGATACTTAGAACTCCATAGAAATCAATAAGGTAAGTTTTTTTCTAAAATCGATAACCAGTTATTCGCGCATTTTCTAATGGGACCATTAAAATGCGTTTAACATGAAACTTAAAAGCATAATTTGGAGAAATACTTTTTATGTTATGACATACAGGGTCCGACAAAATGCATTACCCATTTTAAATAGCTTATGAAAATGTACTGACTTAAACAGCAAAACAAATAAATATATATTTTTAAACTATAAAAGTGGGAGCTTTTTATTTTCTGAATATTGTATCTCGTAAATGACCGTCATTCTCCGCAATATATTCTTATTTATATATACTCTACTTTTTAAATAGCCTCCAAAAAAATAATTTAGAACAGAACGTTCCAGAGATCTAGTTGGTCAAGGTATGGTACCCTTTTATAGAAATCAGCCTATTTCGAAAAAAACTCACGCAAGGTATCCATACCGACTCTCACAGTATGACTTGTTGCACTATCTTGCTGAAACCAACATGTTAAAGTATAGAACAAAATCTCTACTTTTTCATTTAAAAATGCTGCCGCAATGAAGAGTTGATTAGATTTTCTCCCATTACAGAACTAAAATGGATAATACATTTTGACGGACCCTGTACCTGCAGGTACTATGGATTATTCACTTGCATTTTGCATGTCCTTAGTAGTGGCAAAATGCCATCCGAAAAGGAACCGTTCATATTATCAGATGAAAAACAATATGAAATAATTTTTCATCATAAACAAGGCGCTTCCAGTCGTGAAATAGGGATTAGAGTTATCAAACAATACCCTGAGACGGGAATATTTGAGATAAACCCCGCAGTGGTCGTCCAAAAAAACATCAGTGAAAGTGTATTGCGGAGGACGATCCTGGCAGGCCGAAGACTTAATTCAACAGGTTTAACCAAAATATGGTCCGAAGCTACTGAAGTAAGTATATGCACTTCTACTATAAGACGGAGACTTCTTAAATCTGCACTTAGGGGTTGTAAAGCCCGGAAGAACCCCCTCTTATCAGAAAAACAAAGGCTACACCGTTTGAGATGGGCAAAGGATCATCGCCATTGGGCCCCAGAACAATGGCAGAAAGTATTATTTAGTGATGAATCTACCTTTAACATTAAAAAACATGCTAGAAACACATTCTTATATTAGAAGATTTCCTGGAGAAGAATTTTCACAACAGTATGTTCTGCCAACAATTAAACATGCAACCTCTGTCATTATATGGGGTTCCATGTCTGCTAAAGGTGTTGGTAGACTACATGTTATATCTGGCGTGATGAATGAAACCAAACACATTGATGTCCTACAGGAGAAGATGCTGCCTAGTGGAAAAGAGCTATTTCCCGACAAAACGTTTATCTTTCATGATGACAATGCTCCTTGCCACAGATCGAAGGTTGTTCAATCTTGGATGTCGACATATAAAGTTAAGAGAATAAACTGGCCAGCACAATCCCCGGACCTAAATCCTACAGAAAACCTATAGCATAACATTTCTAACATTATTTCAAGAAAAAAGCCCACAGAAAAGTGGAATTGATCGAATCACTAATTACGAAGAAAGAATGACAAAGATGGTGAATTCTATGCCAAAAAGGTGTGAATTAGTTATTAAAAACAAAGGAGGGCCTATTAAGTACTAAAATAGTTTAAAATTAATTAGTGTGTATTGCAATAAACGTTTGGGTGTAGAACTGATGTAGAACTTTTTCACACCACTTTAGAGAGAGATGGCCGAGAACCATACTTAATTGGAAACCACGTGAAAACACAAGGCGACAGGTACCACCCCTGAAATGGAAGGCGCATATCAATAATATACTGAAAGAAAGGGACCTTACAGCGAGAGATTAGGAAGAGTGAAATTCTTGGAAGCTGAAGACGACGAACCCGTTGAGAAAAAGATCGAAGAAGAAGAAGAAGCAGTTGAGCTGAAGATATACCATACTTAGTGTTCATTTTTTGTAATTGCTTGGATAGTTATATTATGAAAGCGATACTAAATCCAAGGTACAATGGAATAACTGTAGAATAGCATTACTTCTAATAAGAAATTATGCTGCTTAGTCTAGAATGTGCCAGACTACCAAAACTACAACCACTTTCGTTTAAGGATTTTAACGATAGATTGAGTAGTTTCTAATGTCAATATTAGTGTTAAAATGGGGCGCTTCTGGAACTATCTAATTCTTGTCCAGTATTGACAATTAAAGACAAGAAACAAACAAAGCCTATCTTGAAAATGATAAATAGGTTTTTCTTTAAAACTACAGCTTCCACCGTTGACAATTTGATTTAATAATTTCCATCGTATTATCATTACAACGTCCATGTACAGTAAACTATGACACAATAAATATTTAAGTAATAGGAACTCTACCTGATCTTGTCTTGTTTCAATGTAAACTGGTAGTTTACAACAGGAAATCTACCGTAAAATTATTCTGTGATTATTGAGGTACAGTTAAATTCGACAATTAGTAGACAAATTGACGTAATCTGTAAAATGTCGAGCCTGATTCTTTCTTTATATACCCCTGATTTGTTCCGTGCCTACGATCACTACAAAGCATTATATTCTGTTTGGATTAAGTATGCAAACCAGTGTCGTCAATCTTACGAAGAAATGAGAATTAATCACAGCGTGTCAATATTTAGAGCCACAACATCAGTAGTGAAACTAATAGTTGTTTATCTTCCTTAGAACTTTCCAAGTTTAAAAATGTAGCACTAATGAAATATTCGTGTTAAAGCTGGAAATAAATGTATTATACATATTTAACATTTTAAAAGAAACTGCAACTCTCCATTCATGTAAGAAACCAAATATAAGGTGGCTCCAAGTACAACAACGATGGTGAAAGTTGATATTTATAAGCAACAGGTGTTCAAAAAAGGGAGGCGAAGTAGGTAGCGATATGTTTACTTGAAGGCATGGCATATCTTTATGGAAAACGCTTTGGTTGACAATGCCTAAGTCGGTTGTGAGAGTTGATAACAAAATCTCAAACATTGTTTAAGCAGTTTTCAAGCAATAATTATTATTCCGAATGATTTCATTGCTGTTAATTGCTTTTCTCAGCAACTACACAAAAAACTAATACTTTCTAGAACTATCATGTGAAACCTTTTACAATCTTCTCGATTTTGTTACAGCAAACCTGTAAACATATGTGACCTAAAGCTATTTTCGTAATGAAATAAAATTAATGCATCATATACCTACTTTGTTTAATACTTGGAAAATTCAATATGCTGAAGAAAAATAGAAAAACAGCGATTACGCTGTAGTGGGTTCAGAGTAATCAAACTTGATAAGGTTGTAGAGGTTTGTTACACTAATAGTTTCGCTAAGTATCCAAAACCCTAACGGTCGCAGAAGTTTATGAAGACCAAGTAAGAAATGAGCCGGAACAAGAGAACTAATTGGTGAATGGCAATAATGATGATGATGATGATCAAATAATTTGAAAATCAAAAGAGTCGATTCCTTTTATAACCACGTGACATACGATTGACTGAAGAAATAAGAAAGTTCAGTGTAAAATAACTAGAGAAACTTATTAGTGTAATGACCCCAATGTGATCGTCTTCCTGCAACCTTGCTAATGTGAACTATTCATCGTTTTTATATCCACTCACACTTCTTTTCGATGAGCTTGGGCGCCACTGAATTACCTTGATTATCCATTTATCCTTCAATATGTCCTGATCTTCCCTAACTGTATCCCTAACACCTACACCAAGCATAGCTCATTCCATCGCCGTACTATTAAGAATTGCTTTTCATGGGGAGTCATGATATTCGCCTTAATTAGGTTAATTTGTAATCCTCCTGCGGTTAGATCAAGTTGGATTACCATACTTTACAGTTCTTCGCAATCTGAGATTGTACACTACATTGTCGGCAAAATGGAGATGATTTAAATACTTTCCATCTACATGAAAGTCTTTCTGATCAAGTTTTCTTTATCTTCCTGTGCTATAGTAAACAACTTTAAGAACACTATATCTTCCTGTCTAACGCCATTTGGATATAAATTGGTTTTGGTTTTCGAATATTTCGATCTGAAATGCGTCATTGTTATAGATCTTTTTGATGAAGGCAGTATATCTCGAATCGACTTTAGCATCGCTTATTGCTTCGCACATTGCCCATAGCTCTATTGTATTAAATGTTTTCCAAAAGGCGATGAATGCCACACATTTTGCAAGTAGTGTATGGTACTATAGCCCTCTTTAAAACCTGCCTTTTCCTGTGGTAGACAAGAATTTTATTTCTGATTTGACGTATAATAATCTTCGTCAGCAATTTGTACAAAGGCAACAGAAGATTAATTAGTTGGTAATTTCATATACCTGCATTACTACTTTTCTTGCATACCAAGATATTTCCATTTGCTCTAAACATTGATTTAGAAGTATTC
>JABXWE010034686.1:0-22889 GCA_014611495.1 Limonius californicus
GGGTGTGTGACATTATCCCATCCAAATTGGCTGATGAGGTCGGTTGTTGCACTGGCGGTGTGAGGACGAGCGTTGTCTTGATGAAAACGCACTCCCTTTTTCAGCATGCCCCTTCTTTTGTTTTGAATTGCACGGCGAAGGTTCTTCAAAGTTTGACAGTAGTGATCAGCGTTTATTGTTGTCCCGGTTGGCATGAACTCGCACAACAATATCCCCTTCCTATCCCAAAACACAGTCGCCATCACTTTGTTCGCAGACAATGTTTGTTTAAACTTTCGCGGCTTCGGCGATCTGAATGCCGCCACTGACGGGACTGTTCTTTTGTTCTGGTGTCGTGTAATGTATCCAGGTTTCGTCGCCAGTGACAATTGAATCCAAGAATTCCTCGCCCTCTTCTGCGCAGTAATCAAGGAATTCGTGGGCCGCTTCAACCCGTTGCCGTTGGTGATCTTCGGTGAACATTTTGGGGACCCACCTTGCACACACCTTGTGATAATACAAATGTTCTACCAAAATCTTGTCAACAGTAGTCTTACTGACACCAGGGATCAATTTGCATAGCTCCCGAATCGTCACCCGTCGATCTTCAAGCATTACCCTCTTCACTTTTGCAATCATTTCGTCCGAAACCGATGGCCGTCCGGCACGCTGTTCATCATGGACGTCTGTACGTCCGTTTTTAAACTCTATGCACCATTTTCGCACGTTTTTGATGTCTATACACTTCACATAACTGTCGATAAAGTTCTATAGGCGTAGTGTCCTTAGCAAAAAACGAATCACAGAACGTAACTCACACCTGGCTGTAGCGGCGAGTGGAAGCTCCATCGCGGTCGGCTACCAAACCAAGATTAAGCGTCGCAGACAGCTCGGAGTGGTGGGGATTTGTGGGCGGGGAATCAAGCTACACGCCAGTGTTGCCAAATCTTGCGTTAAAGTGTTCCTCGCGACTCTAGCGCCTTGGAGACCTTATTTTACGGACAACCCTCGTAATGTTTCGTGTAATAGTCATGATGAATACCAAGCAAGATTTAATTTATATAGTACAAAATTTTCAAGTTTCTTTATACTAAAATTTGTTCAATTTAAGCAAATTAATTGGTATGCAGTTTAGTCACCTACAAGCACCAAATTTTACTGGCAAAATTAAACCTTTTGTGGTATAATGAATAATAATCGCTGCTATTATAAATCAAAATGGCATTGTGTAGGTTTCAAATATTCCATTTTTTGATTTTATTTCCATACATGTTGAATCACATAAAACCTATTTCATAAAGAAACAATGACTAAACTCTATTTGTTGAGCATTGAGCTAGAACGTAAACAAACGCTTGACGGGTGTGTTGATTTACCGGATGTGTATACGTAATATTCCTTGCGTTTCTAAATTAACGTTCGCGCCGTCAGAATTCTTTTGTATTATAGTACGCCCCCTACGATTACACGTTTCTGGAACATGCTCCATTTTAGGAAAATAAGCACCAGGCACTATACAAACGCTCCGAAAACCGATAGGCACTGCTCAAAAAGCACACAAACTTAACCCGGTAATTACGAGTGCAAAGTAAAGTTTTTGAGCGTCAATTCCTTCTTAAGTAATGAGGCATTAGCGTTATCTAGCGTAGACTAATCACAGCGCGCGCTCGTGTGAGTCAAACACGTGCGTTTGTTGACGTTTTAGCTCAATGCTCAACAAATAGAGTTTAAGTATCTCCATTATGAACTAATTTTAGATAAAAGACTTCTTGTTTGAAATGAGCGATGATCCATTTGAAGTAAAATTGAGGGACAACTTTGAACTATTAGAAGATGAATACAATGAGAGCTTGAAACGTCAAAAAATGTTAAAAGCTAAAGTATGATGTTTATTAACTGTAAAAATGTTGTTTTAAGTTATTTTTAAATTTTAAAGATAGCGGAACTGTGCAAGACACACTTGCACCTGCCTGCTGGAAAAGTAGAAGAATTGTATGCAAACTTGAGGAAGAAAAATGCTGAAATTTATGTACAGCGTTCTAAACAAATGATGCATGCAGCCCCATCGCGTACGCGATTGTTTGCTTGGAATATGACAGATGTGGAAATTATGGTAATTAGCAACTCTTGATGGCTTCCTCGTCACTTCTGTTGTTGTGATTTATTTTATTGAATCTCATGTATAAGAATGTTGTTTTAGGTTTTAGCAGATCCTTCAATCCATGGAACTGAAAATGTTATCAGGATTATGAGAGAAATTGACTCGGATAGCCCATGGCCAGAAGAACCAATGGAATTTACTACATTGTGGTGTCGGGTGGTATCACTGAGGTGCAAGGAATGGAAATTTCAGCTTAGGGACTTTCGGCAGCCGCTGTTGGACATCAGGCAGTGTTATGTTTGTGGTCAACTTGTAGGTGCTGAACAGATGGCTCCTAGACGGGGTGAGTAGTTATATATACGTGGTTTCTTTGTGCCTAAGGTTGTTTAACTGTTACTATATAATGTGATTTATATACATTTTTACTTTCCCATACCTTATAGGTATAGGGTAAGTATTGAAATCATGAAAATTTTCGAAATCGAGATTTTAACGGATATATCCGTTTTGGGTCTCTAGGAACCCAAAAAAGTGGTTTTTAAAAAATGTCTGTCTGTGGGTGGGTACGTATGTACGTATGTACGTACGTATGTGACGCTCCTACAGCCGAAAGTATTGCTCCGATTTTGATGCGCTTTGGAATGCGGGGGTGTATCGAAAATTCATCGAAAAAATAAGCTTTTCAAAAAAATCCGAAACCGGAAGCGGAAGTTACGCATGTTTTTTTGGTATCACTTTTTTCGTGATTACAATTTTGAAACTTTTATCGCCGATAACGATAGAGGGTCATAAGACAAATCTGTTAGTTTTTTGCCGAACTAGCTAGCTTTAAACTGAAGGGCGCTATGATTTTTTGAAGATTTTGAGTTTAACGCCCAATTACTCGAAAACGGATGAATCGATTCAAATGATTTTTATTTTCTGAATAGTATATGAAGGGTAAAATGAGGTGATATAAAAAGTTTTTTGAAAAATTATAAGGGCCCTAAATTACGAATTTTCAAAATTTTGGAAATTTTCAAAAAATTATTTCTCAAAAACTGCTCCAAGGAATTTTTTTAAGTTTCATATGTCGATAGACCTCGCAAGGGGCTATCGATATATTTTTTGAAGAACTCCGTAATTTTCCTGTGGCGCCCTCTACGAAGCTTGGAAGTTTGAAACTTCAAACTCCTTTAATTAATAAACGAAAAAAGATAGGAAGCTGGGGTTTTCACTGAATCGCTCAGTACATAATGGAGCATATGAATATGCAAAGAAATATTACACTCGTGGATATATGTAAGCGCACCGGCCCCCTCCCCCCTCTTTTTTAGAAAAATATTTTTTTTTATTCTAACGGTTGTTATTTGTTTGCGTCAAAGAATCTTTTTCCGCGAAAATAAAAAAATCGATTTTTTATGCCCTACAAAATATAATTTCCAGGGACTTAGAAAATTTTACCTCGGTAGCAACATCGATCGGTACTAGTTAGACCGCGCGACGTATATAGTAGAGAATGAAGTATGCCTGGTTGCATATTAAAAGGAAATTAAGGGTAAGTCTGTTCGTTACGAGGCAAGGTTTTAGGATAGCACTTGAACAACCGTTTTGAGGAAAATAACTCTACTGTTGAATAAAGATGATATGAACAGTTTCCAGTATGGGAAAGTCCAGGGAGGCAGTCGCGTCCACTTATTTTCTATTGATATTATTGATAAATGGGTAAGAGATTCTTCGGACATTGTTGATCAGAAACAATTTTTTATTAATTTTAACTTTAAAAACTATTTGTAGAATCTACTGTTCATTTTTATCGCCTTACTGTTTATTTTAGTCGTAGAGTTTTACTTCAAGAAAAGTGCATTAAATAAAAGTTTATTCTTATTTATCGAAATCCCAGGTTGCGTACATTCGTTGTCCATTCACGTACGATCAGAAGAGTTTAAGGCAGCGTTGACTCCGGTCAGTACTTGGATGGGTGACCCGAAGGTTGTGTTAACGCGGCGCTTTTCTCCCACGAGGATTGATTACTATGGGAAAGTAGATCGACAACCCCCCTTAATTGGGGGAAACCCTTGCCCAACAGTGAGATGTTGCGGGCTAACAGAGAAAGAGATTATTTATCACCTTGAAATGGCGCCCCTTTTGATCAGACACCTTTGTGTGGAGCACAACCTGCCTACCTGTATGGAGCGACCATGGTTAGGATGGAATTAGTTAGACGCTATTCGGATTAACTCTTCAAATGTCATTAGTGTTAACCGGGAATCAACTCGTACACTGACGATTTCTGACCACGGCACTCAACTAGTACCTATGCGCCCGGTACGATCTTCATATTAGATTTTGAAGTATATGGGAAAATAATGAGAAAATATAATTTATCTATGACCAATAAATATAAAATATACACATATGACAATACAATTAGGACAATGCAGTAATATTTCAAGTTTATTATTACGACATATCGAGCTCACTTTAAATCTCAATCAAATAATCAATCAACCTATTTTTCTATAATCCAAAAGTGCATGCTACTATTTTAAAATTTAATACAATCGTCTAAATAAATTGGTAAACTATTATGTAAATATATATAATATATATAAATTTCAAATTAGTACAATTGCTAATTAATGTTTATACGAGGTTGGTTCAACTGAACCAACTGAACTTGACCAACTTAGACTTGAAAACAACTGCAATAATTCAAATCACGTTTGTTAAAATTAGTAGAGTTTGTAAACAACACATTGATAAGTTTCTGGCGTTTGAATTTGCTCTGAGTTTTAAAACTTCGATTTTGAAATGGCGTTTGTTGTTGAAAATCCGTCCAAGTTTCATCAGCGTGCGGTCCTACAATTCTTATGGGCTGAGGGTGTACAGCCATTGCGAATACAAGCAGTGTATAGAAATGCATGTATTGCGAACCCAACTATAAAGGAATGGTGCCGAAAATTTAAAAATGGAAAAGAGGGGACTATGGATGAGCCGCGACCAGGTGCGCGGTATACTGCATTGACAGAAAACAATATGGCGTGTGTGGAAGGCGTTATTAGGGAAAATAGTCGAATTTCAATTAGAGAAATTTCAGAAATAGTTGATGTGAGTGTAGCATCTGCCCATAGTATTATTCGCAATCTCGGTTACTGCAAAGTTTGTTCGCAATAGATTCCTCGTATCTTGTCTAATGAACAAAAATGCTTGCGAATGGGCATATCTCTGCAACACTTCATAGACTAAAGGCAAAATGGTGATGACTTTCTTCTGTCAATAGTTGCTGGTGACGAAATTTGGTGCCATTATTACGAGCCATGCAGTAGGTTATCGTCGATGCAGTGGAAACACTTTAAAGCGCAACCTTCTGCAGGCAAGGTGATTGTAACATTTTTTTTACTATGAAGGCCCTTGTTGATAAGAGTTTAAGGAACCTGGAGTAAATGACAATACAAATTTGTACAATGAAACTTTGAACAAGCTTCCTCACGCAATAAGACCGAAACATCCAGGAAAATTTACCCGTGGGGTCATTTTGTTGCATGACAATGCTAGGCCTCATGTTGCTAATGTGGTAAAAGAAAATCTTCAACGAAAGAAATGGAGGGTTTTAGAGCATCCACCCTGTAGCCCTGTAGCCCCGTAGCCTGACGCAGAAGTACAGATAGCTGTGGAAGACTTCATCAATCAGCAACCACAAGAATTCTATGAGCAGGGTATACGTCGGTTAGTAAAAGAATGGGATAGATGCCTTAACTGTGACGGTAATTATTTGTAATTAAATTGTTGAATAAATTTTTATAAAGCAAAGATGGGTTTCAATTGAACGCACCTCGTATTAAACTGCAGTTTAAAAAAAAACCGTAATTTTTTTATCAAAACTACAAGCATGAAGGAATAAATTATGTCTCAAACTGTTCCATCTACAACATCTTCCATTATGTTTAACTGATATAAAAAATTCAATGTTTTGTGATTATTACAAGAATAGATAGCAACAAGGAGATTATTTGACCCGTATTTGATATTTCTCTAAAAATTTGAAGTAATATTTTTCTAGGTAAGATCGGGAAGTTACTATATTTGCAAATTACTCAATTAACATACTTACGAAATTGCGTCACGTAAGGCAAGTGACATAAGCCAGTTAAAAGTTATTCCCCAAAACAGGTGTTACCTTACACCCTAGGGTAGAAGGTTTTTTAATCATATGTTATATATATGTACATATATAACAGTTGTTTTACAGGAAAAACAGCTATAATTAGATCAACGCTATTCAAGCACAATTAAACGCACGTATGGCAACGCTCCCAAACATCGATGACGTATTTCGATTTACAGAATCTTATCGTATCTTCCGGTATTTTCCGGTATCTTCTTCAGTTTTTGTCACAAAAAATTAAATTACAAAATTCCGTATTCTTAAAACATATTAATTCCCTAATATAATTTCTGTATTGGAAGTACAAAAGCGTTACAGTACAGTTTACTCCATACAGCTTCATGGTCAAAATAATAAAACAAAACAATAACAATTAACGAGACAATAAAATGAACTGTCCTTAGTAGACGAGAATAGCACATCCTTACGTCTGCTTAATCTACAGCGGTATAAAGTTATTCAAATGCTTTTTCGATTAGCAGAAAGAATTGAATTTATTCATTCTTACAAACGTATGTTTATTATCTTCCAACAATGAAGTCGTGCAGTTGATCCCTACAAATACCTAATTTTCTGTGGTCCAATTGATTATTTCACTTACGTAAACATGTAACTTTAAATAGCAGTCGAGCGAGGTTTATTACTCTAATATTTATATTTTACGTTTAAACTGCCTCACAAACAACAATAAACAACTATCAACTATCATGAAATTACATTAATTTTAGTATTTAGTATTTGGTTATACTTTACTATACTATTACAAACACTGATTAGTTTTAATATTACTAAATATTTTCAACGTAAAAGCTTAAACTTCTCAATCAACGCTTTAAATATGATATAACAGTGAATACCAATCCTAACAAAGTAATGCAGCCTTGCCTTCAATAACGCATCACTAATTAAAGCTATTAATTACAAATTTGGTATTCACATCACAATAGAAGCCCGTCACACGCAAAATATTTCCTGCCTATCCAAAATTTAGTTTTCAATAACCAATATACAGCTTAAACAATATTCCAGGACATATATTTATAGGAAAAATTCTGAATAAATACGAGAATATAATAGAAACGCCCAACTTCGATGAAATAACTTTCTTGAAGAGAACAAACGAAGTTAACCGCCAACTTTATTACGATATGAACTTCGTAGTAACTGAATACAGGGTAACTTTATGGTATTCAATTAGTAAATACTTTGTACATAATTAGCTGTACTAAGATTAACAACTTATTTTAAATTTACCATTAATTAGTAGAAGACTATGCTAATCGGATACCTTCCCAAATTAATTAATCATAAGCTAAATTAATTTTTACACCAATGCAAATGAACTGACAGTACCAACATTCTTCTACGTTTTTCTTTACATAAATTTCAAAGAGTGCTAGTAAAGAAAAGTGTTGGATCGAATTAAATAAATTATGGAGAATAAAGAAGAAATGTTGTTAAAGGTTTTTAAAGTATTTATCATTAACTCATTCTGAATATGTAAATCTATATTTAGTAATCGGTCTTTTCATTTAATTATAAAATATACTTCAACTGAACTATTATTATTCATACATTTTCTGAAGTTTGTTGTAATTCACCTCCTTACTTTAAAGTTTTTATAAAAGATAAACATAAACTTAAAATAAAATTCTAAACTGCGTATTACGTCTCGAAGGTGAAATGCTACTTTCTCCAAGAACCAATTATTAATTCTTCCTTAATGAAATACAGCGACAGTAGCAACAAGCTATTGCGAGTCCAAACTTTAGTTCATAAATTGACATCGCTGCTATCGAGAAGGAGAACTAAATAATTTAGAAATTGGGAAAGTTTCCTGGCAGTTTAAAACTTTATTACAAGTAATAAACAAAATTGCTTTACTATCTGGCAACGAATATATATAATGATTCCACTTACCGCGAAAGCAATTACGTGTTATTATCTATTGTTCGCGTTATCAAAGAAAAAAGTTCCGAGTTAACACACAGATTTCGCCGCAATCAGCAATTGACAGGTGCGTCAGTTCCACTTGCCTGTTGCTACAAAACTACCACAACACAGGCGTTGCGACGCCGATTTGGTACTACATGCGCAGTTAAAATGTTTTCCAAGTTTGGAAATCTGCTTAATTTATGTTTACTTTTTACGTATATCGACTTGTACATGGCAAGGCGAAGATCGAACTTACTTTTTAAATACGCCAAAAGCGCTGTTTCGAAAGTTTACCTTGCTGCTCTTGTATTAGATTAGAAGTTAAATTTCTCTCAAGTAAAAATAATTGGCTTCCTTTTCGTAAAAATAATAATGTAGGTACTGAAAGTGTAAAGCAACACTAATCGCAAAAACGTAGTACTCTAAAAACGAATGAAATACAATGCAATCTATAGCGTTTATTACACAAACATACCATACGCATAAGCCACTTGAATTGTAAATTGAGCCCATCGCGTAAAGTTCTGCAATTGGTTAAAATTCAAGATTTAATGCACATACAACTTTCAAATAATTCAGCTAAAACAATATTTATACAAAGGGTAAAATGTAATCTAAACTTTGAAGCTGCAGTCATCTATTTTGTCTATTTCAATAGCTTAAATGAGTATGGTTTAAATGTAATATTATACATTTTACAGAAAAAAGTAAGTTACATAATGTGAATCCTAAAATCTTGTACAGGTTGCTTTAAAAATTGAAGTTCCTTGTGTTTCATACTCTGATGATGTACAATATTTAATTTTGTCCTAGAATTACATAAGTCTTACATTTATTCACAGAAAGTACCTATAAACCGGCCTCCTAGGTTAACCCCTTCCCATCTTAAATTTTTGCCGTTTTTCGAGTACAGCAGGTTGCCATTTCGCGGGACGGTCTAAAAAAAACCCGTAAAATCGTAAAACAATCGAAACTCTCGAAAATCGGCGGCAAAAATTCGGATAATTTAGGGGGGGGCGGGGGTAAGGCACCAATTTCATTTTTTAGGATTCGGAAAACCTTAGTTAGGGGATCGGTAGAGTTTGTTGAGAGCTTTTCGGAGATTTTTTGATTTTGGGCGTCGGAGTGTCCTGACAGCCGCCAAGATTTTGCCAAACTTTTTCTTTTAGTATATCTCGTTCTGTATGTGGGTTAGGGGAACGCGACGGCAGCGTTCGACGCGTCAAAGGATGGGACGTGAAGCGGCGTCCAGACAGAGGCAACAAGCGGCGACAACAATGTCAACTTTTGTCGAACTATGTTTCTTGTCATAAGGAACATGTTGCAGAAATAGGAAACCGCGTGTACACACACACACGAAACAGTTTTTAAGTTTTTTTTAAGGAAGTTCTTGTTTCATGAAACGTGTCGCAACAATCGTAAACCGGGTGTCTACACAGAAAAATAAAATTTCGGACATACATTTTAGTTTAAGTGTTGACAAATGACAATGTGGAATGAAGACGAAGTAATAATAGCTGCAGCAGCTTTCGTTATTTTGGGTAAAAAGAAGCGCAAGCGAAAAAACTGTTGGGTACGGCCTTATTTACAAGAGAGGGCTCACGGAGGCGGAGCAAATCTCATGGCAAGTTTGATTACTGACGATCAGTTAACTTGCGGTGGTCACTTGAAAAACTTTTTACGAATGTCAAGCAGTGACTTTGAAATACTACTGAACAAAATAGGACCAATAATTACAAAAGAGGACACAAACTGGAGACGTGCAATCCCTGCAAAAGAACGTTTGTTGGTTACATTACGGTTCTTGGCCACAGGTGATTCGTACCACTCCATGATGTACCTTTTTAAAATATCTAAGCAATCAATTTCACTTATAATTCCCGAAGTATGTGACGCCTTGACTAAAGTACTTGAGAAGGAAGTGAAGGTAAGTAAAGTAAGTATTTAACACAAAATTTATTTTAGACAAGTAATAGATAGGTACCTAACTGTTTTAATTTAAAAAATAAATTAAAGAAAGCTTCGGATATTAAGTCGTTCTGGCGATAAGAGCATTCTGACGACGTGGGATCAGGTCTATTGCTGCTTTGAAATCCATCTGCACTGTCGGCTGGTGGAGCTGTTTCTAAAAACGGCTGCTGTGGTGAGAGAATGATTTGTGATTCATTACTATGCAAAGATGGTGATGGCAAGGGTGTTCCTTCGGATGAGTGAAATTGTGAAAAAGAGCTTTGTGGTCTACTATTTGGATAAGTACGTGGAGGATAGTCATATTTCCCCAAACTGGTTTCCCATAAAATATTGGAAATTAAATGCTGTACTGCATCTTTAGCATGATCCCTGTTCAACTTTATCATTTTTGTAGCAACAAGATCGCCAAAAATTTGACATTCATCCCTCTCCACTTTATTATCGTACATCTTTTTCATTATGAAATTAGCTTCCTGTCGTTGTTTGTCATCTTCAGTACTCTTCTTCTTTTTCAACATTTTTGAGGTCGAAGAGTCGGTTACGTTTTTCTGTGCATCGATCTTATTTACAGCATTATCTTCTGGAATGACCTTTGAAGAGGTAGGATATGCAGGACGTTGTACAGTCAAACAAGAGTTTGCTTTAGAAGAAGCTGGCTTTGTTATGTCTGCGTTTGAGGCAACTTGCATGGGCTCTGGTATATTATTAGAAGTTTGAGTCACAGAATGATTGGCAGTGTTTTGAGAACTCTCGTCAGCCGTCATGTTCTGATTCTCTGACTGCGTTTCTTGAAAACTATCTTCCATGTCGCAGGTTGCATCATCATCAGATGAACCAGTTGTATTTTCCTGTAAAAAATACGATTTTAAATAATGATTTTGTGTTTTTTAATTTTCTCAATTTAAATATTTTTAATTTCAGTTACCTGCGAATGAACAAGAGTGGCGGTCTATAGCAAATGAGTTTTACTCTCGATGGAATTTTCCACACTGTGTTGGAGTAATGGATGGAAATCACATTACAATACAAGCTCCACATAAAAGTGGAAGCGAATTTTTCAACTACAAAGGATTTTTCAGCATTGTTCTCTTTGCTGTATCAAATGCAAATTACCAGATGATATACTACAATGTTGGAGCTCAGGGAAGAATTTCGGATGGAGGAGTTTTTGGAAGTACTACTTTCAAAAAAAAAATTGGTGGGAATAAATTGAATTTGCCGGCACCAACACCATTGCCTGAACGTGAAGAAGCAGTTCCTTATGTATTTTTGGGAGATGACGCATTCCCTTTATCTCCTAATATACTGAAACCATATCCTGGGACTCAAGATAAAGGATCGCCCAGAAGAATATTCAATTATCGACTTAGCAGGGCTAGACGTGTTTCTGAAAACGTGTTTGGAATTTTATCTGCCAGATTTAGGGTTTTTCAGAAGCCTTTACTATTGGAACCTGAGAAAGCCAGAAATGTAGTTTCTGCTTGCATCTCTTTACATAATTATCTCAGAGGACGTATTGACTCAAAATACTGCTATACACCGAGAGGCACATTTGATTCTGAAGATAAGGACACGGGAGAAGCTATATATGGTAGCTGGAGAAGAGAGGTAGCAGGAGGGTCTACATTTCTTCCCTTGAAAAAAACAGGGCGGAAATCAACGTTAGAAGCTCAGAATGTACGACAAGAATTTACGAACTTTTTCCAGACACCGGTTGGATCAGTAATATGGCAAGAAAATTATTGATGTATGTACGTTATTATTTTTGCGACAAGTATGTAGTTTTAAAAAAGTCAATAAATCCTAAAAAGGTACCTACTTGACTTTGGAATCCTCCTTCCCTACAAGGATTTACCTTGTTTTTGTCTTTCAGGAAAAGCATATACTTATAGGCAAACCACTTTGAAATAAAATGAGATCCAGCGCCAGATTTTTTGTATTTTCTATATTTCATCCGCTCTCTGTAGAACTGCCCGGTTAAATTTTTAATTTTTCGTTTAACCTCCGATACATCGAATTCTACAGCGAGTGATATTTCCTTCAGAGCATCGTGTCTTTTGTTTCCGCATTTGTGATTTTCATTTTTCGGATTCCATAAGCACTCGGCTTCTTTATACATTTCTAATAATAGTATTATCTTATCTTGTGTCCACGGGGCCATATTATTAACTATGTACTTCACTACTTTTTTTTAAGTTTTACTCACTGCAGAAAAGAATACGAAATTAATAAAACACAAATCAGCTATATCTATGACCGGCGACAAGCGACTGACTGACAAACCGTCCACATAAAAGAAACGCAGTAGCCGCTTGCGACTTGTCGAAGTGTGTTCCTCAATTTCCTTTGAAGTTTACCGCTCATCAAGCGAAACACGCGACACAGGGAAACGTTGGTAGCGGCGACTCGAGCAACCAGAAACGTGTAGCCAAAATCGGCAACTTTGTTTATATAAACTGGTCATTGATGACAAAAGTTACTACTTGTTGCCTCTGTCTGGACGCCCCTTGACGTTATGTAGATAACACCCCAGCCCGAAAACTTTTCAACTCTGCCACCCCCCCCCCCACACAAACGTTTTGAAAATAAAAATCTCATCCGAACCCGTTCAAACTCGGGGAGCTGTTGAGAGACGTGCATGTCCGCAAACTGGCGAATGCGGCCCGTTCGCAATCGACGGTCGTGGAGACGAGCGGGCGCACACGTCTCCTTCGATGGCTAATAACTCGGCTGTAAGAGGACTGACCGAAATGAATTTTTTGGCTGACATCTCTAAAACTCCGAAAAGTACTGGTCGTCGAAAATTTTTACGACCAACTGGAACTTCCAAAAAAACTGTCAAATAGACCGTACTTGGGGAGCCGCCACCGAGTTATTAAATAAAAGTATTACATAATGGTTTACTACAACTTGACATTATAAGAATTTGAGATACGTAATATTGGTTTAAAATCAATATTAAATCCAATAATATACACATAACATTCAAAAATACACCACAGAATGCAGAAATGGATAGTCAAAGACATGATACTTTACAGTGACCTTAGAAACTTTAGGACCTTAAATCTTGCAACATAAGGGTTACTCTATATACGATGTAGCTATCCTGGATCTACAATTTTTGTAATGATAGTCCTTGTGGACAATGAACGTTTTCATGGCGAAACCGCCGAAACGCCGGGGTCGAAAGATGGCAACGTTCGAAGTTCGGACGCCCATTTTACGTGGGAGAATGAGAGTGGCACGTGCCCTCGACCTGTCTGCGAAAACCCCATCCGGATATCTCGTTCCGTTTACCGCCGATGGCCGTTTCCGTTGCCAAAATTCCCAAAAAGCGATATTTGCCTGTTTTCTAGAAAAATCGAAAATATTGCAGTTTTACATTTTCCGAAGTAGGCGAGCTGCTTGGTAGCAGGGAATCGTCCCTGTCGGGCTACGACGTTCGCCGCCAGGAGGCGCGAAATTATTTTCAATAAATACATAGCTGTGACTACAGGGTTTTCTTTATCTGTAAATAGTGTAATATTAGTACTTTTGTAATCTGCATCGACAAATGTAAACATGCATATGTATATTTTGGGAAAGTAGCACTTTTCCTGTGGGAAATTGTTAAAACTATTTTGTGTTTGAGTGTGTTGAGAACTCTTTTATGTGGCTTTAATAATTTTCTAATGTTCAGTAAAACTAGAAAAATTGTAGATTGGTTATGTAAGATAACAAAACCCGCATTTAGTTATTAGAATTATGTTTAAAAGTCAGGTTTTGTGTTTTGTGAAGTCTAGGAAAATAATTTTAATAATTAAGAATTGATTAAATTTTAGTATTTATTGATTACTCTCTGATTGGTCAAGATAAATCAGGGGTTTTGTTCCAAATCTCTGTGTACTAGCACGTTGCTTAGCGACGCTCGCTAAAGTTTCAGTTTTCCTGTTGCCTAGCAACCGATGTAAAAAAGTTGAAGGTGTGAGCACGCACAGTTGACTACTCCGAAAATGATGTAATTTGGGTTAAAAATATTTGATTTTATAAATAAAACCAGCTTCTAGTTATTATTTGAGAATCATCGTTGTGTTTTTTTGTCTTACCTCTGATTAAGAAGTGAATTTTTAACATAATAATATTCAAATCAAAAATTGGCGATTAGATTATGTGCAAGCGTCAGAATCTTTCATCTGTTTCCTGGACGTTCTTTTGCCTGCGCTTCGTTTGACGTTTGGAATTAGCGACAAGCTGCATAATCCCAAAATATCTAAATAGGGGAAAAAGATGTAATATTACTTAAAATATTATATCAACTCAACTTATATTTAAACTTCGCTCATTATTATTATTAAATAGTTTAACTAAAAGCATCAACATAGGAAAGAAAAGAAACAAAACATTGCGAGTCCAGTCAACGTTCAAACTAGTAAAAGGTTATAGTTCAATAGTGCTGCGTAGTTTGAATGCAACAATTGTTATTTGAACTTTTCACATCTACAAAGAGTGTTACATAAAATACCTAAATTGCTACCTACCTAATAGTTACCTGTGAGAACTTATACATCGATGAGATCACCCAATTTTCGAGGAATTCTGCGATCAAGCTACAATTGCGCGTTCAACCTTTGTGGAAGGACAAACAAATCCACCTACGAATTTCTAACGGCAGTATAAATTTCAGCAAGATCTCCAGTGGTTCATTTACAAGAGTGTTGTGTTTTAATTAAACTGATAATTTATTTCTTTTTTTCTTGTTATTTGATTTTTAAATTGTTTAAATTCAAAGAAGATAGTACCTACAGATAACTTGGCAAGATGTTATTTAATTGCATCTATGCCAATTATTCGATTTATAATTCATTTCCACCTTCTATATCTTACATTGTAGTTTTAGATTTCAAGGAAAGTAGGGCTATGGGCTACCAAAAGTATACAAACCAGGAACACCTCTCAGGCCAACTGTCAGTTCAATAAGATCCCCCCCCCCTATAACAGCTGGCACGAATCCTGGCAAAACATCTACAACCTCACACCGAACAAGCCGCATCTTACTGAAAGATCGCGTCATTTCGTCGAGTTACTGAGGAATACAAAAGTAGAGCCAGGCTGGTTACCAAGAAGTTTCAATGTGGTGTCACTGTTTACCAACGTTCCCATAGCAGAATCTCTGAACATAATCGAACAAGAATATGATGCACCAGCCCACATAATGGAATTGACGAAACACTGTCTCAAGAACACGTACTTCCTGCACAGCAACCACCGCTACAAACGCACCAATGGGCTCTCCGCTATCCCCAGCCACAGCGAATCTATTCATGGAAAACCTAGAACAAAAAGCATTAGGAACAGCAATACACAAACCCCTACTACTACGATATGTGGACGACACCTTTGTTATTTGGCAACATGGAGAGGCACACCTTAACAATTTCCTGGACCATCTAAATAATTTCCCCCCAAAAATCAAATTCACGATGGAAATGGAATCAGAAAACCAACTGCACTTCCTGCATGTTTTGGTCAAAAAGAAATCGGACGCAAACCTGGGCCACACGATGAAAACCCACTCATACAGACCGCTATCTCAACGCGGAGTCACACCACCATCCGGCACAACTTCGATCAGTGGTCAAAACCCTGGTTACCCGTTCTAAAAGCTCTACGACAAAATGACTTCAAGAATCAAACCATCAATCATACACTTAAACCCAGCCGAGCCAAGCCATAGGATGAAAAAGGAAAACCTACATCCAAAGCCCACTGGCCATACGTCAAAGGAACAACAGGCAGAATCTATAGAATTGTACGAAGGCACATTGTGGAAACAACATTCGCAACCAACAGAAAGATCAACTCCATTGAAAGAGTTGCCATGATTTATATGTTAGACATTATTTGTCAAATAATTTTGAATTAGTTGGCTTAAGTCAGCGATTTTCTGTAAATTACTGTTGAAATTATTTAAGGAAAAATCAATAATTACTCATATGCAGAACGAATTTTTATGGTAAAAACCTTTTACAGTGGTGTTAGTTTGCGGAGAGTTAGAGGTTTGTTTGCCGTTATGTTTAATACCAGACCAAAGACTATATATACATACTCTTTAACCAGACCTATACCTTCTGTAAGTACTATTCAGAAATATGTACTAAAATTTAAAAGATGTGGAAACATTTCTGTAGTATCAGACGGTAAGGGGGGTGAGTAATAATACTTTTTATTGTTCACACAACATATTCAAGAATAATAATTATATCGACATGTAGTTGATCGCACAGAAGAACTTGTTTAGGCAATGGTAAATATGAACGCGACCTGCAGTTTAAGGCAAATTTCTCTTGGAGTAAGTTTATGCAAATCGCGGATATGGGAAATACTCAAGAAGTACAAATATCTCCCTATAAGACACAGTATCATCAAGAGATTTTTGCTGTTAACGAAGAAAGCTAACAATGATAGTTGCTTTCTGTCATCAATTTGCTTCACAGACGAATATACTTGTACACTGAATAATGAACCAAATCTTTAAAAAACACGATATTGGGTTCAGGCAAACCCTAGAGTTGATATTTCTACCAGAACTCAGTATCCTCAAAAAATCAATAACTGGGCTGGGAATTTTAATAACAATATTATTGGTCCATTTGAAATTGAGGGATATTTAAATTTGGCAACGTATTTGGACTTATCAGTAACTAAGGTAGGACCTGCATTGGAAGCAGTTGCAAGAGAAAATCAGGAGATCTGGTTGCAACAAGACGGCTGTCCCGCGCATTTTGGCTGAGATGCTAGAAATGATTTAAATAATTCCCTTCCAAATCGTTGGCTTGGTAGAGGTGGTGCTACAAATTGGCCAGCTAGATCTCCTGATTTAGCACCTTGCGACTTTTTCTTGTGAAGCCACCTTAAAAGCAAAATTTACAGAAGACACCACCCAGATATTAATTCTTTGAGAGAAGCAATAGTTGCTGGGTGCAGGTTAATTACTGAGAGGCAGTTGGTCAATGTAAGAAGTGCTTTTTATAACAGATAGGAATATTGCTTATATCAAAACAGAGGTTATTTGAATATTTATTATAATTTATCTTTCTTTATTATTGTTGTTTTATAGAGTTTATAATAAACACTAATTAAACTGGCTGATAGCCTACAATGGAAGAAAGAAGAACAAGAAGAAGAAGAAACTGTTAATTACTCTAATGTTTATTGATGTAGGATATAAATAATGGCAAAATACCTATAAATCGAATGTACAATGTTCGACTTTGAGAGTGGGCACCCGGTATGTATAATATATCTGTATGTGTGTGTTTACATGCATAAATAGATATTTGGTTATTTGTATCAAATAGGTACGTGTTTTAATGTCGGTTTAATATACATACTAATAATTAACAATGAAAATATAAGAACTAAACGAGCAACGGATATTTAAACACTGATATGTAAAAAATGCCGGCAAGAGGTAAGCTGCAGGAAAGCTACAGATAATCTGTCTTCGGCTGGTCAGCAGAAGTTACCCCTCGTACTGCAGGGGCAGTTATCTGTCGCTTCTCGGAATTCCTGACCTAACGGGGCACCAGCTTCTGAAATGCTTTTGTTTAACATCCCGTAGGGTTTTGCCGAACGTGTGAAACTTTCATATACAACTAAACATCTCTGTATTATGTCTATTTTCTTTATGAATGCATGAGAAAGAAAATATTCTAATCTGTTAAGGAAGTTATAGCTACACTACCTATTTGGTTTGGTATTAGCATTTCAGCAAAATATAGGAACAAAAACGTAATTACAATTAATTAAAAAATGAAACTGAAACTTCTTTATGCTCGCCCCAATTACCCTATAAATATTCACTACTGAACAGGTTTCACTCATTAAAATTAAATTTGCAACAACACCAGATGTAGGTTTTATTCGTAATTCATGTGGATGGGAACATTCTTTTTGACAATTACTACATGTTTTGTTAAAATACAAAAATTAACACAGTTCCTGTTAGCGCATTACCCGTTGCCCAAAATTAAAACATGGCTAATTAAACACGTATAAGGTAAAAGCTTATGTAAAATTTTATTTTTTATAGAATTCTAAATTATTACGCTTTACGTTTTCACTTCAGTATTCATTTTTAAATCACAATCCTTTTACAGTTATTTCAATAAAACGTCTCAAGGTTTTATTGTTATATGCCTGCTTAATATTACATTGTATTGTATTTGAAAGAGCGAGATCTAGGACGCGGTTTTCCAAGCATCTCTAAGCAGTGCAGCCATCATTGGCATCATGGTTTTATTTCTTATCCGATAGAAGGCGCACTTTCAGATTTTTCCCCGCTAGACAAATCTCACCGACCTCACCAAGTTCGAATAGGACATGGGAAAGAAACTGCCAAGGCATAGATGCATATCTGGGAGGATCTCAATCTACAGAAGTGTGGAGACGCTTAAAAACGATGAAAACAACATATAAAGGAACTACAAATAAAAACAACGAATTAGAATTATTAGCAACACACTACGAATCCCTACTAAATCGACATCGTATCGAAGTTGACCAAAACGAAAAGCCACCTACAATAACAAATAACACGACCACAATTTCTGGCGGAGCAGCTAATGAAGCACTAAAGACTATGGAAAATAGAAGAACATCAGGCTCGAATGGAATACTACCCGAGCCGGTTAAATGTGGCGGTAATGCATTGATTGACCGCATAACATACGTGAATAGATGTATCGAATGCTATAAGCTACCCAACGAGTGGAAAACATCGTATATAGTATCTGTGTATAAAAAGGCAGCAGAAAAGATCCGAACAATTACAGAGGAGTAAGTGTTAATAGTACAGTATGTTGACTTACCGCAAAAATAAGTGAAGGGCATACCGGGACGATCTTGCGTAGATAACTTATTCATTCTACAGCTTCTTCTTAGAGTGCTTTATCTCTTACGAGACGTAGCGATCTTCTCTCCTATGCCTACGTTGCGCTTTAGAGTGCCACAGACATACCACAGCAAGTGATGGAAAAAAGAACAGCACAGGGCGAAGAAACTCACTTCCATACCACGAAATAAATTGTGGCAAGTTTTAGAGGATATGGAGATAGAACCACAACTGGTAAATATAAGTAAACTTCTGTATATGGATAATAAAGCATATGTCAAAAATGGCGGAAAATTGTTCAAAGCGATACAACCTTCCAAAGGACTCAGATAAGGTTGCAGTTTATCCTCCCTTCTATTCAACATTTACCTAGGAAAAACTTTAAAGGATTGGAGAAGAAGTGTTCATAGAATGGGGATCCCTAGTGGTGAAAAATACGTTTTCAGTCTTAACTTTGCAGATGACCAAGTCGTACTAGCGCAAAACTCATATTACCTAGAATTTATGCTTCGCAAACTCAATCAAACATATGAAAAATGGAATTTAAACATCAATATTGTTAAAACTGAATACTTAGTCATAAATTCGGAAGCCATAGGTATAGTACTCTTGGATAATGACACACCAATAAAACAGGTAGACCAATTTAAATACTAATAAATATTACAAAAGAATGATTACGCACAATAGAAATAAGAAACAGAATAGAACAAAGTAAGAAAGTTGTTGGTTGCTTAAACTCAATCTGGTGGGACAAACATATATCTCAAAACGTGAAAAAGCATATTGGAAAAAGTTTCATTGAATCAGTGTTATGTTATGGATGCAAAGTATGAACGCAACTAGACTGCAACTAGAAGAAAAATTAATACCGTAGAAATGGACTACCTAAGACGCAGCTCCAGACTGTCGAAATTAGACAGAATCACAAATGAAGAAATTAGGAGGCGAATGAAGTACAGGATACTATTCTGGGCAGAATAGAAAGAGGAGACTTAAAAATGGTTCGGACACCTGAGCCGAATGGTGGAGGATAGATCGCCTAGTAGAGTATTTAGATGCATGCCTCCGGGAAGGAAAAAAAGAGGCGACCCAGAGGATCATGGAATGAAGGGATAAGAAAGTCTATGGAAACTTGAGGTCTAGAAGAGGACGACGCTCACGACAGAATGCGATTGACGATTGAATACAGGAAGGTAGCTTGCAGCTGTATCAACCTGCTATATATTGCTGTGTTACACCCAATAAAATAACTAAATTCTAATTAAATATAAAGCATAGAAGCTATGTGTAGCTTTTCTGTATGAAAATGAGTCGTTCACACACACAGATTTGAAACGAGGTCATTCGTTATTCTTTCCGATGTAGCTTCGGGAAGTAATGATGTGCAATTTGCAGGTTTTTTGGTTCATCCTTTGGAATTTTAGCATTGGATCTTCTTTTTAGATGTTGTTTATAAGCCTTGCACGGATATTTCTTGAATTTTAAACTGTAATTTAAAAGAATATTAGGATTTGTGTTAACGATTTGACAGTTCAGATTAAGTTTGTGAATTTTAGTACACTTATGTACTTGTTTAGTCTTATATTGTATTGAATGCTGTTGTATTGGCATAAGAGGCAACTTTGCATTGTATTGTTATAAGTAATAAAGATGTATTTATTTGTTTATTTGCAAAAAACTTGATTTTCTTCGACAAAGATAGAAATTGTTTGAAATACTTATTATTTACGTTCAAAACCAGCTATTTAACTATGTATGAAGTTACTGCAGATGATTTGGTTGATTTTCATCGTGTTTTCCATAGCAACAATGTTGTATTTGTTTAAATATTTATGCCTTAAGCTAATTTTGACAATTTTGACTATGCTTCTGT
Source organism: Limonius californicus (assembly GCA_014611495.1). Classification (NCBI taxonomy): domain Eukaryota; kingdom Metazoa; phylum Arthropoda; class Insecta; order Coleoptera; family Elateridae; genus Limonius; species Limonius californicus. Next base: position 20,885 of record JABXWE010034686.1, read on the forward strand.
AAATTGTGATGTGTATTGCATTCCTAAGGGAATTTTTGTGTTAAATGCATTTGAGTAATAAGACAGGGCATCTTTTGGTATATGATTTGTTAGAAACAACGTTGTATTTATCAATTTATTCATGTATGTTTGTTATTTGACCTTGAAAGTTTCAAAATTATCTAATTTCCTCCTGTTTATGTGTTTTAATCTCGATAAGATGTTTTATGAACAATGTTAGGATGCGTGTAGATTAGTTTAAGTGTATGTTAGTTATGTTTAATTATTTGTTTATCGTCAAATTGTTGAATATGTCAATATTTATTTGTTTATTTGTGATTTTTAGTGTGTCATGTTTGGTGTCTAAATTTGTGTCTTTTCATGTAGTTTACGAATATAATTTTGGTTTTTCCCTAACATGATGCATTAAAAAGTTATTTAGAAATTAAGTTTTTATGTCAATTTTGTATAATAATCAAGCTCGATCCTCATTGGTCGAAATTTCCTGATAACATTCCAGCTTGATTAGATTTTGTTGAAATTTATGTAGATTTGTTGCGTTTCCTTGGAAACGATAGTTTTTTTTAAAGGTATAAAAGCAAATTTTCCGACGAAGAGCGTCACTTGTAAATATCACTTGTTACTATCACTTGCTAAATTTTCAACGCTGAAATGCTGTTAGTTTGATAACTGAATTTTGTAATTTGAGGTTATGTGTTTGTTTACATGTCAAAAGTTAAATAAATTACTTTAAAAGTTAAAAGTGCCTTACTCACCTGTGCTACAACTAATTATTATCAACAATTACAAGTGCTTCGAAGTTATATTATCAACATATAAATACGATTTAATCTGATCTACAATATAAAAGTTTGAAAAGTGTTTTCACTTACCGAATAATTTTTGAGACATCCAGTGCGACGACAGCAATAAACAAATTACCAGCAGTGCTTCGTGTATATAAACTAAAGACTTGTCAACGGTAAAACCAAGGATCTATGAGTTTATTACTTGGGATTGATCGATGGGACCTTAACCTATGACAAATTGGGTGATCATATTTTGAACAACGACTTTATTACTACAAGAGGTAAAAGGCAATTATTTACCTGGAAGCTGGGACAACGTGGACGATCCAGTAAACATTTGAGAGGCCTTTGGAAACACCAAAACCGAATAAACAAGAAATTGGAGCGACTTAAGCACGTGTTAGCAGTAACAGAATTGCGCATGTACCACGGAACTACGAGACCGGCGCACACGAATTGTCAACACGTCAAAGAATACAGAAATAAGGTTAGTTAGCCGTGTAAAAATAAGTTTTGAGGTTCAAAGGAGGTAGTTAATTTTAGATTCGTATTTATTGTGAATTACATGTTCATTTCTAGTAAAGTATTTGCAAAGGTTTTCTTGTTTATTCAAAATTTAAATTATTCTGTTACATATCAAAATTTCAATTTCAGTACCAAATTATTTTGCTGCTTTCCATTAGTTTCCATCAATACGAGTGTAAATTTGCAACCCCATTTTATTACAACCATTATTATAATTATTAACCCTGAGATTTGTTTATTATCTTGGAATTTCATTTCTTTTCTTAATTCATGCTATTTTATTTTACAGAGTCTCAATTTAAGTTTGTGTTGTGTGGAAAGTACATTGTAATACATTGTTGTTATAATTTTATTACCATATTTGGAAGCATAATCATACAGGTGTGCATTATTTTATTTGGTGATATTACAGCGAAGTTTAGTACACTTGTTACGAACATACATTTTGGGCATTGTAAAGTGGGGCTTTACATTTCAGCACACTTTCTTAGTAGAGGAAGAACGAGAGTTCTGGAGCCTCCCGAGGTCACCCCCCACCAACCACTTTCAAGGTTAGTCTATTTTAATGTCATGGTCACTTGCGTCAAGGTCAGACCACTTTAAAATATTATGGTCAGGCTATTAATATATAATGTTAAGGTCAAACTTATTAATAGAAATAGAACACAGGCCATGATGTATAATAAAAAGTA